>JAKOGI010001961.1:30000-158113 GCA_029747015.1 Carnegiea gigantea
AATTTTAGCAAAAACATAGTCAAACCAATGTTTGAAGTCCCTCCAAACAATTGCTCCAAGTTCCCACAACATAACTTAGCTACAACTTTTGCAAAAAAATGTATATGCATAATCTATTCCAAAACATAAACAAACCGAGACATTATCTAGCCTGCAATGGTCTCCACAATTGTCATGAGTTTTTTCCACTACTTATAATTCCTAGTGCTAAAAAACAGACCGCATATGTCCAATTCTCAGCTAATGTACAGTAATAGTCCACCTATGCACTAAAAATGATAGCTTCACTCAAAATTTATAACTCTAGAAATAGACTTCCAACATTCAGCAAAATTTACAAGAAATAGCCAGACATCATAAAGAAGTTATGATCAAATTCTTAGAATTTTTATCCAAGCCAATAATTCACAAAAATGAGAATAATGTCAAAATTATGCACTAAACAAGGTAGTTTCGATCAAAATTTCATAACTCAGAAAATACACATCCAAAATTCATAAAATATTACAAGGAATTAACAAATAATATTGTTTCATAATTTTCATCAATCAAATAACTCCCTGAACGTGAAACTACGACCAAAATTGTGCACTAAAATAAGACAATTTCAATGAAAAATCCGTAACTCAGAAGCCACGCATCCAAAATATAGAAAACTTCGCATAAAAGTTTCAATTAATATGAAGAAACTATAGTAAATTTTTCAGAATTTTTGGCCAAGTAAGTAATTCCCAAATATTCAAATTGTAGGCGAAATTATGAAAAATCCAAAAATAAAATCCCCTCAATTGAATTGTCTTATACCACATACTTAAGTAAAGCATTCCCAACGTAGTACATAGGAGATCAAATTACAACACAAGCTTCAAATTCATAATAATCTAACAATCATAAATAACCATGAAATTTCTAATGGTGAGTTTCTTACAATTGAATTTAAACATATCCTTGGGGACTAGCCGCAGCTCATTCGTGTGGTACTACTAACTAGGTATACTTGTTCTAGAGGACGCGAACTACCTCAAAACATAAACTGTAGAGTCACATTGATATCCTAGTAAGTTTGGATTGAAACCTTCCTCATGAGGGATCCACGTGGCTAGCATAACACACGAGGCCGACATTCATATCCCAGGATATTGGTTAGAACCTCTCCCACCTGGTGACCTAAGTATAACGACAGTCACTACTACGGTCATAACTTTATAATGCAATGTGACAGCCTTAGCCAACACATGAATCTCCTTCTTCATAAAAGCATTATTTAATGAGATAATATAATTCACATTATCATAATAATATTTTCCAATGGAACCCAATTTCTGAATTTTAACAAAAACATAATCAAAACAATGTATAATCTTAGTCCAAACAATTGCTCCAAGTTTTCACCACATAACATGACTATAACTTTTGTAAAGGAATGTATACGTTTCTGTTTATTTCACTATCTTCTTAGTCTTAATCCTCAAAAATAGACCAATATATCCAATACTCAGCTAACGTACACAAACACTCCACATACACAGTAAAAGTGACAGCTTCACTCAAAACATTATAACTCCATAAATACACATCCAACATTCATCAAAATTCACAAGAATTGCCAATATCATGGAGAAGTTACAGTAAATTCGTAGGATTTTTATCCAAGCGAATGATTCACTGAAATTAAAACAGTGGCCGAAAGTAAGCACTAAATAGGGTAGTTTCAATCAAAATTTGATAACTTAGAAAATATACAGCCAAAATTCACGAGCATTTATTAGGAGTTGACAAATATTATGAAGAATCTATAGTATAATTTTTGTAAATTTTCAACAATCCAATAACTCTCATAAATTAAAACAGTAGCTGAAATTTGCACTAAAACAGGTCGCTTTCAATCAATAATCCATAACTTTGAAAGTATACATCCAAAATTTAGAAAACTTTACATAGAATTGCAAAATATTATGGAAAGGCTACAGTATTTAGAATTTTTGGCCATGCAAATAATTTCCAAAAATTCAAATAGTGGGCAAAATTATGAAAAATCCTAAAATAAAATCCCTTTTTTCCCCACATTCAAATTCTATTAAGCCGTATGATCAAGCAAAGGATTCACAACAGAGCACATATAAGATCAAATTCACAACACAACCTTCAAATTCATAATATCCACATAATCCAATAGTCAAATAATCATGAAATTTCCAGTGATGGATTTCTAACAATAGAACTTAGGCTTTTTATCTATTAAACCCTAAAATCATAAAGTTCATAGCTTTAACCTTCAATTAATTTCTCAAATTTAAGCATAAACCATCAATGTAATCTTTTCCTAATCAATTTCAGGTTTAGGTAAGGAATGCAAGAACCACCCACTTCAATTTGCTAACCCCTCCTGTTTTCACGTGATAAAAACCCTCTTTTATTTCTTTTTCTTTTTTGGGGTCACTTCACTCTCTCTATCTTTTTTTTCTCCCACCTCATTTCTTTTTTGTTTTTTATGGTGTTGTAGTAGTCTACTAAATGAGGCACACTTCTAATTATTCCCTGAAAATAATAATACTCATACTAGCTCAAGCACATATGCATATATAAAATAAATAACCTAAAGTATGCAAGTAAAATATATATTAGCACATTAGTCAAAATAGCAACTAAAAGTTTGAGACGTTACATCATTCCTCCCCTCCCTTAAAAAACATTTTGTCCTTGAAACCTGAAGTACCTAATTATCCAAAATTAGGACCCATCACAGACAAAGTCACCCAAAAAACATATTGTGCATATAAACATGCATAGATAAATGTCATCAAAGTCAGTAAATCACAGGCGTAAATATGCCCTTTAGGACAGAAGTCACTGGATTTTTCCTCTAATACCACTTGTCTAATGCCCCGCCCGAGGTGGCTCACTGTTGCGGATGTCCAACTAGAAACACTCACAAGGCTAGGCTATCTAAACTCATTAACCTTGATTAACTTGTTAGTAGGTGAACACGACTGAAGCTCATAACAAAATCTAACTAAAGTTAGGAAGAGTAGTTCTAAAACGTGCATTTTTATATATATTAAAGCCATATCCTTAATGGTCTTACATGTTTGCAAAGAAAATACATTCGTGCTTGTATTCACTAAACATAGGTTTTATCGTCGACATATAATAAGGCATATATTCCCAACTAAATTATCCAAAAGTACTAAACAACTAGCTAGCCTTCTTAATGCTCATGTAGTCCCATTTTTCTTTAAAAAACCTGAAAAATGGTGAGGCATGAGTTCCCTGAGTCGAGTCAATAACTCTTACACTTTCCAAATTAACTAATTAACACATAATCAAATGGTGATACAAGAACATGTTCCTGCTAAAAAATACAATCATACATTTCATATCTATTATGTAACTTATGCTCTCGAGACATCACATGCAAACACACCTATATGCCAAAAGACGGGCAACTGCACAAGCTCATACCTATCCCATACCAGGTACGAGTCAAAGACCCTTGTTTCCACTTAATTCGCTAAAAAAAATCTACTATTAGCTTATTCACTAAACTAACCACTATCAACCATGCCCCTTGGACTCCTAGTCCTCACTCGAGTCCAAGAGAATGTAGAGTCTGCCAAGCTTGACTAATGGTCTGATTAAGATTATAACCATAATTTCCACATGCATAACTACTTATTTCTTACAATATTTTTGATAGTATCATAACCACATAATATATACATTCCTAAAATCAATTACCATATTAAAGATGCCTTAATATTCTTTGATTTCCAACTTGAAACTGAATTTATAATGTATCATATATTCTTATTAAAACCAAAGTTCTTAATTTTTAGAAAAATCAACCCATGACCCATAAAGAACCATCACAACATAAGGGTGGTAAAAATATCGCGGTAGATCAATCGCAGCTCATTCATATGATACGAACAAGGCATCCTTGGTCTAGAAGATGCAAGCTGCGTGCAAAATATAAACTACTGAGTCACATTCACATCCTAGAGAGTTTGGATCGAAACATTCCTCATTAGGGACCCACATGGCTAACATAACACATAAGGTTAACAGTCATATCCTAACAAGCTGGTAAAAACTTTTCCCACTGGCCGACTTGATGATAACGACATTCACTATGACCATAGCCTTAGAACGCAATGTAACAGGGTCAAGCAAGGCATGAACCTCATTCCACATAAAAACACAACTTAATGGGATCATATATTTATAATATCATATAATAATTTCCAATGAAACACAATTTCACAAGTATAAAGAAAAACTAGTTAAAACAATCCATAAAGTTACTTCAAACTATTGCTCCAAGTTTCCATCACATAACTCAACTACAACTTTTGTAAAGGAATGTATATGTACAATTTATTCCAAAACATAAACAAACTGAGACATAATCCAATTCCAAATGGTTTTCATAATTTTAATTTATTTATTTGACTATTTGATTATTGGTAATGCTCAAAAATAGGCCACACATATCCAATTCTTAGCTAATGTGCACAAACAGTCCACATGCACACTAAAAATGATAGCTTCACTCAAAAATTTATGACTTTGCAAATACACATCTAACATCCATCAAATTTTACAAGGAATGGTCAAATATCATGGAGAAGCTACAATAAATTTCTCAGAATTTTAATCAAAGCTAATAATTTACAATAATTAAAACAATGGCCGAAATTATGCACTGAGTAGGGCTTTTCCAATCAAAATTTCATAACTTAGAAAATGCACATCCAGAATTCACAAACATTTACCAAAAATTGACAAATATTATGAGGAACCTCAAGTAAAATTTTCATAATTTTTCACCAATTCAAAGCTTCTACAAATTGAACAACAACTGAAATTGTGCTTTAGAACAGAGCAGTTTCAATCAAAAATTCATTACTCAAAAGCTACACATCTAGAATTTGCAAAACTTTACACAAAATTCCCAAATATTATTCAGAAGTTATAGTGAATGTTCTAGAATTTTTGGCCCAGCAAGTGATTCCTAAGAATTCAAACGGCAGGTGAAATTATGAAAAATACGAAAATAAAATCCCTTTTCCCTCAACCTCATTTCTCTTAAACCACATAGTCGAGCAAAGTATTCATAACCTAGCACATAAAATATTAAATTCACAACACAACATTCAAACTCTTAATATCCACATAATCCAACAATCACAAATAATCATGAAATTTTCTAGTGGTGGGTTTCTAATAATTGAACTTAAGCTTTTAATCTATTAAACCCTAAAAGCATTAAGTTGATAGATTCAAACTTTAATTAATTTTCTTAAATTCAAGCATAAACCATTGAGATAATCTTTCACGAATCAATTTTAGGTTAAGAGAAGGCAAAAATCACTCACCTCAATTTGTCTCCCTCTTCTTCCTCCTCCTCCTCTTCCTCTTTCTTCTTCTTCTTCTTCTTCTTCTTCTTCTTCTTCTTCAGTGCCTTCTTTGGCATCTTCTTCTCCTCCTCCTCCCCCCTCCCCCTCCTCTTCCTGTCTAACGGTGTGCGTGTATACGTTAATCAAGGTGGGTGATAAGTCCTTAAAGTGCACTATATTTTGAGGTCATTTTGTGCCATTTTTAGGGAGAATTATGTGCTTTACGTTATAATTTATAATCTTTTTTTCCATTTTACGCTTGGGTATGGTTCTTTTTTGTGCTTTGCAAGTATTTGAACCTTTTTGCACTTATTTTGACCCTAGTTGAGAGTATTTTGACTCCCCATGGACACCCCTAAGTCACCATGCCCATGGAAGGAAGGAAGAACAGAAGAATGTCGAGCTACTCGCCACCACGGACCCTCCGTGGTGGTGCCCACAGTCCGTGGTGTCCTTATTTCCCCTAAGGCTTTTTGTTTTCTTATGGCTTTTCGACTTCCAAGCAATTTTTAATTCCATTAATTCGCGTGGTTGTTCGGCTTCCAGCAGTTTCGCTATAAAAAGGGCTGTTTGCATCCTCAATCCACCACCACACATCCCATCCATTCCATTTTCTTCTCTTTAAGTTTATCAATTAGATTAGGATTTTAGAAAGAGAGAGAATCAAAGTGAAGATTTGCAAGGATTCCATGCCGGGTTTGCAATCGACATATTCAAGCGCGTTAATTGGCTTTCTTTTCTCTTCTCTTCTCTTCCGTTTTCTAAATTCATATTGATGTTTTGTAATTTTGATTATGACTTTTTTTTTAGTTTTGTACTTATGCAAATACTAGTTATGTTCCTGATTTACTGTTTATCTCTTTGAGTATTTTGGAATTGTTGGATTGTTTTATTGAATCCTAGAAGTTTATTGTCTTATGAGAAATTTGATCACTTTCTTACATGTTTTGGATATTGATGAAGAACTGAAAGGTGAAATTTGATACATGAACTGTAGGAATTGACTTGATTGTGTGGACTCTTGAGAGAGCACACCAATTGAGAAACCACGAATATAATAATTGCATGCTTAACGAACCTAAACAAATGAAAAGCCCTTAAGAAATGGTAATTTGGTTAAATTTAGGTATTTCACTTCATCTTGAAAGAGGGTTGTGATATTTTGATTGTCGATTTTAAAACAACCAATTTAGGAAGAAGTGCTTGATTGATGAGTAGATTGGGTGATTGCTTATTTTGCTTAATTACAATGATCATTTATCCATTAGATTAGATAATAGATTAGTTTGATTTCAATGTCAAGTATCGATTCACTTAGCCTATCTTGACGGAATATAATCCAATAGATCAACCAAGTCTTTGTGGGATCGACTTTGATTTGCTACAACGTCACCGTGGCATACAATCCTATTAGTGGGGCAAAAGCAACGAAACCCCTGCACCTCAATTTGCTACTAAGACCTTAATCACTCTTCTTCCTCCTCCTCCTTCCTCTTTGTCTTCTCGTCTCTAATGGGGTGTGTGTAGACCTGATAAACGGGTCGGGGACCCGCCCAACCCGCCCCCCTGGCACCTAAAAATAAGGGTTAAGGTTTGCCTTTTTTGTCTCTGACTCGCCCCGACCTTCAAATTGAGGGTACTCGACTATGATGAGGATCGGGTTTGGGTAAAAGTTTTGACCCTCTAACCCAACCAGCTAACCCTCACTTTTTAAAGAAAAATTAAAAAGAAAAATAAAAATAAGATACTTTCGGTTTTATTTGTTCAAAACTTTTTGGGTTTCACTTTCCCATCTTCTCTTAGCACATTTCCCTCATTCACCTCACCAAATCTCATTGGTTCGTAACCTTCTAATGCGCCTTCTCTGATGTTTAGAGTAGTCATTTTAGTGAACTAATCAGTCCATTGGTTTAATGACTAAATTATATACTAGAGTATTTGTAATTACGATACGCTTATTGGAGCATTATACTATCATTTGACCTTTTATTTTGTAAGATGTTTAATGTTGACCTTTATAACAAAAAGAAAACTTAGTGCTCATTTTCTATATCAGGAGGTTTGAGGGTCGGTTCTGACCCAAGGGTCCCCTCAGGGTCAGGGTCAGCGTCAGGGTTAAAGATATGCCGACCCACATGAGGGTCGGGTGGGGTCAGGGTCGAGAAAATCCTGTCCGCCGGCCCTCATGACCCGACCCTCAACCTAACCCCACCTTCAATTTGATCAGGTCTAGGTGTGCATTTATATGAATTGAAGTGGGAAAAAATGTCACTTGCCGAGTTTTCGAAGACTTCTTAAATGATCCGGGATGTTCCAGAATTTTTTAAAACCCTCTAAAATACACTAGAACATTTTAGAACATGCACAAACCTTCTAGAAAGTAGTAGAGTCTTCCATATTGTTCTAGAACCATCCAAAGTGTTTATGGTCTTATGGAGTACTTTAGCACTTTCTAGGTCATACTAAAATATTCTAGAATAATCTCTAGAATGTTCCACATGATTCCGAACTTGTAAATACCTAGGACATTTATATGAAGAATTCTAGATGTGTAATATTAGGCATCCGATTAAATCAATTTTCGTCGTCCACGGAGAAGGTGGACGCTTATATATACTCCTAAGGGGCCTCATTTATAACGCAAGCCTTGAGGTAGTAAAAGGCATTCTCCTAAACTCTCTCTCTCTCTTGTGTGATTGCTTTTCTCTCTGCTTACTTAGTCTCCTTCAGTCTAAGTCAAGCATTCTTGGGAAGGCTTACTAGCAAACTTAGTAAGGTTAGGGAAAGATTGTTAGTGCTATACAGGATTTGAGGTTATGTAAGAATCATCTTGTGATAGTTGGTATCAGAGTACAGTTTAGGAGATCATCATCGCTTCAAGAGTGACCAATGTTGGCGACCCTCAACAAAGTGGCAAGAAGGGCAAGGATAAAAGCAAGGACATGGCAGCCCTTGTCGAGGAAAGACTTGTGGAGATCAGTAACACCATTTTAGCCCTTACAGGTAGGATAGACAACATGGACAAATGCATCAAGGAGCTCGAGGTTGAGGGGGACATGGAAGAGCTTCGGGGGAGATTGAAGCGGTGTTGAATTCCTGACAGCTGATTTTAACAAGGAGATCCAAGCCCTTTGAGCATTAGATGTCAGCAACGATGATGAACTCCAAGCTTGTAAGGCCAAGATGGAGGCCAACAAAATGAGGGTCGAGGCTTTGGAGACTCAAATCAAAGTGTGCATGGCTGCGGAATGGCAGATCCATCCAAGTATCTAGCACTCCAAAGAGGAATCCATCAAGACCTCTTGCCTTCCACGGGCTAGGAATGCCAGGGAGATTGATAACTTTCTTTGGGGACTCGCGGCCTACATTAGAGCAATAAGCATCAAGGATAATGCCTAAAAAGCGAGTAATGTTGCTTTCTCCCTTAAGGATGTTGTGCTAGTTTTGTGGCGTCACAGGTATGATGACGTCCGGAGAGGATCCGATCCCATCAACACATGGGATGAGTCCAAGAAGGAGCTCAAGAAGCAATTTTATCATGAGGATATTGAACATGGGGTTAGGGTCGAGCTTCGATGCCTTCAACATAAAGATGGTTAAATTCAGGAGTATGTTAAGGAGTTCGAGGAGATCCTCTGGAGATTCCAAGTAAAGGGCTCATGGGATGTTCTTTTGTTTCCTCGATGGCCTTTAGGAATAGGCCAAGATGGAGTTGAAGAGCCATGGGGTGCAAGATCTCGCATCAGTGATTAACATCTCCGAGCTGTTCATTGCTTTCAAGAAGGAGACCTCAAAGGTACGAGGCAAGAAGACTCGGGAAGGTGGTGATGGTAAGGGCAATAGGGAAAACTCTTCCAAAAGGGACCGACCTCCAAGAGACAAAGGCAATGGGAAAAGGATGGCTCTTCTGAGAAAATCTTATGCTTCCTTTGTAACGGGCCCCATTGGATTTTGGAGTGCCCGAAGCATGGTAAACTTATCACTTTTGTACTGGAAGTAAAGATGCAAGAACGGGAAAAGAAGATTGCCTCAATGTCGCTCCTAAGTTGAAGGTTAAAAACTACAAGCTATGGTGTACACTGTAGCAGATGCATATGGTGGAAGAGCTTGTCGATAAGATTAGCCTCTCTTGTAAAAAAGAGAAGGGCTACGTGAAAGGAAGTAATCCAAACAACCAATCTATGGAGTTGCTCGGGGTGTTGACATCCGGATTAGGCCATGGACGATAAAGTCGACATAACTGTCATTCCCCTTGATGATCGGAAATTCTATATAGGAATGGACTTCCTCGATATAACAAAGGCATTTATAGTTCCCTATGCTAGTACTATGTTCATCATGGACAATAGGCAAGTTTATGCAATACCTATGAGATGAGAGGCTAAGAAAGAAAGAGTACTACATGCTCTTTAATTATCAAAGAATAGGAAGTCAAGTTTCTTGGCTGCCCTCAAGATGAATGAGGGGCCTAAGGATGTGATGCCAACGATATCACATGGGAAGTTGGCACAAAGGAGGAAGCGATTCAACGGGAGGATGGGATGCAAGCGCATAAGGATCGATGTACCAAACAATTCAATACAACACATTAACCCAACCAAGCGGAAGAGACACCTCCTGGGAATGAGGTAACTCAGGAGCCAAGCATACAAAGACCAAAGGCAACACGGACGTTGCCCAAGTACATGGGGGAGAATGTCACATGCCAAGTTTTGAAAGACTTCTAAATGATCTGGGATGTTCTAGAATTTTCTAGAACCCTCTAGAATACACTAGAATATTTTAGAACATGTTTGCGTCTTCTGGAAAGTATCAGAGTCTTCCAGATTATTCGAGGACCTCCCAGACTACTCTAGCACTTTCTAGAATAATCTTAAGAATGTTCCACATGATTCTAGACTTGTAAATACCTAGGATATTTGTATGGAGAATTCTAGATGTGTAATATTATCCGTTGGATTAAATCGATCTTCAATGTCCATTAAGGAGGTGGAGGCCTATATATACTCCAAAGGGGCCTCATTTGTAAAGCAAGCCTTAAGGTAATAAAACATATTCTACTAAACTCTCTCTCTCTCTCTCTCTCTCTCTCCCTCTCTCTCTTATGTGTGATCTCTTTTCTCTCAAGTTACTTAGTCTCCTTAAGTCTAAGTCACACAGTCCTTGGAAGGCTTACTAGAAAACATAGTAAGTCTAGGGAAAGTTCGCGAGTGCCACATGGGATTCAACATTGTGTAAGAATCATCCCGTGACAAAAAGCAAAGGACCCCCTGTTTTCACATGATGAAAACCCACCTTTTTGTTTCTTTTTATTAGGTTAATTCCCTCTTTATTTGTTTCCTTCCACCTTATTTATATTTCTTTTTTGGGGGCTAAGTTGTAGTAATCTAGTAAATAAGGCATGCTTCTCATTATTCCCCAAAAATAACAGTACTAATACTAGCTCAAGCACATATAAGTATAAAAAATAAATAACCTAAAGTATGCATAAAAAATATACAGTAGCACATAAGTCAAAATTTGCAATTTAAAATTCAGTGCGTTACATCATTCCCCCCCTTTAAAAAAAAGTTTTGTCCTCAAAACTTAAACTACCTAGTTGACCAACATAAGGACCCCCTAGAAACAAGGTCACCCAAGAAACATATTGTGCACATAAACACACATATATGCACATCGTCAAGCAAAAACCCAATCACATGCGCACATATGCCCTTTAGGCCAGATGTCACAAGAATTTTGCTCTAATAGCACTTCTATAATGTCCTACCCAAAGGAGGCAAACGCATCACACCATGGACGTCTAACTAGAAACACAAGGCTATTTAGACATCTTAACCTTAATTATCCTGTTAGTAGGTGTGCACAGCAGAAACTCATAACGAAATCTAACTAAAGTTGGAAAGAGTAGTTCTAGAACATACTTTTTCATACACATTTAGACCATATTCATAACAATCTTACATGTTTATGTACAAAATACATCCTTACTAATACTCACTAAGCATAGTCTATATCATTGACATATAATATCGCCTATATTTCCAACCTGGTTATCCAAAAGCATTTAATAGCTAGCTACCCTACTTAATGCTCATGTGATCCATTCCACTCTTTTCTTCCAAAAACCTAAAAAATAGTGAGGTCAAGAGTTCCCTGAGCCCAATGAATAACACTTGCCTTCCTCGTTGTTACACTTTGCATATTAATTAGTTAACACATAATCACATAGTATATATATCACATAGGACCATAACGTAGCATATAACACATGAAAGGTGATATAAGAACATGTTCATGCCAAAACATACAATCATACATTTCATATCTATTATGAAAATTATGCTTTTAAAATGTCACAAGCAAACACATATATATGCTATAAGACAGGGGATTAGACTAACTTAACCATACTTGTCCCATAGCAGGTACTATTCAAAGACCCTCGTTTCATGTTAGGTCCCTAAAGAAACTTCATAGTTAGCATATTTACTAAACTAAGCATGGTTGTCCCATACCAACTATACCCTTGGACTCATGGTTCTCACTTAAGTCTAAAGAAAAGTATAGTATGCCAAGCTCGACTAACGGTCCCATCAATTGTAATCATAATTCCTACACACAACAACATATTTCATACAACTTTCTTTATAGTCTCATCATCACATAATATGTACCTTCCTAAAATTAATCACCATACCAAAGATACCTTAATATCCTTTCATTTCCAACTCGCAATCCGAATTCGTACTATGTCATATATTCTTAGTCAAACAAATGCTATTAATCACGACCCACACAAAGAACCATCACCACATAAGGGTGGCAAACATATCCTAGGGAATCAACTGCAATTCATTCATATGGTACCAACTAAACACCCTCGTTCCAGAGGTCGCGAACCACCCACAAAGCATAAACCACAGAGTCACATCCACATCCTAGTAAGTTTGGATCGAAACATTCCTCACTAGGGAGCTACATGGCTAGAATAACACATGAGGGCGACATTCATATCCCAGGGTCCACTAAGTGACCTGAACATAATGGTAGTTACAACTATGGTCATAGCCTTAGAGCGTAATGTAACAATCTCATGCCAGACATGAACATCTTTCCCCATAAAAATATAGCATAACAAGATCACATAGTTCATATTATCGTAATAATATTTTCTAGCGAAACCCAATTTTAGAAATTTAACAAAAACAAAGTCAAATCAATGCATAAACTTACTCTAAACAATTGCACCAAGTTTCCACCATATAACTTAACTACAAGATTTGCAAACTATTGTATATATACAATTTATTCCAAAACATAAATGAACTGAGATATAATCCAACTTCAAATGGTTTCTATAATTTTCATCTATTTATTCCACTATATTATTATTCCAAATGCATAAAAATAAAAAATATGTATCCAATTCTCCGCCAATGTACACAAACAGTCTACATACACAATAAAAAGGATAGCTTCACTCAAAAACTTATAACCTTGGAAATTCATATCTGACATTCATTAAAATTTGCAAGAATATGACAAATATCATGGAGATGTGATAGAAAAATTTTCATAATTTTTATCGAAGTGAATAATTCACGGAAGTTAAAACAATGGCCAAAATTATGCACTAAATCGGTAACTTCGAGAAACATTTTATAACTCAAAAAATACGCATCCAAAATTCACGAAAATTTACCAAGAGTTGAAAAATGTTAAGAAAAATCTACAATACAATTTTCATAATTTTTGCTTAATCTAATAACTCTAAGAAATTAGAAGAATAGCCGAAATTGTGCACTAAAACAAGGCAGTTTAAACCCCAAAAAAATCCATAACTCAAAAGCTACAACTCTAAAATTCATAAACTTCGCATAAAATTTTAAAATATTATAATGAAGCTGCAATAGATCTTTTAGATTTTTTAGCCAAGCAAGTAGTTCCCAGAAATTCAAATGGCAGGCAAAATTAAGAAAAATATGAAAATAAAATCCCTTTTTTCCTGGCTTGAACTCCCTTAAATCACATGCTCAAGCAAACTATTCACAATCTAGTACATACAATACCAAATTCGCAGCAGGACCTTCAAATTTATAATATCCACATAATCTAATAATCCCAAATAATCATGAAATTCCTAGTGGTGAGTTTCTAACAATTCAACCTAAGCTCTTAATCTATTAAATCCTAAAAACATCAAGTTCGTAACTTCAACCTTCAATGAATTTCTCAAATTCAAGCATAAACCATCAAAATAATCTTTCTCTAATCAATTTTAGGTTTAAGGAATGCAAGAATTACTTATCTCAATTCTCCTCCTCCTCCTTTGTCTTCTCCTCCTCTTTCTTCTTCTTTTGCTTCTTCTTTCTAATGGGATGTGTGTGTATGAAAACTAGGTTGAGGCGAATGCAAAGAACCCCCCTTGTCCCTCCATTTGCTACCAAGATCGTAATCCCTATTCTTCTTTCTTTTTCTCCTCATCCCTTTCCTTCTTCTTCTTCTTCTCCTCCTTCGCCTCCTCCTCCTCTCTGATGGTGTGTGTGTGCACGTGAATCAGTGTGGGAAAAGCAAAGAACCCATCTTTTTCACATGATAAAACCTCATATTTATTTCTTTTTCTTTTTTTGGTTAATTCACGCTCTATTTTTTTCTTCTACCTCATTTCTTTTTCTTTTTTTTGGCTAGCTTGTAGTAAACTGCTAAATGAGGCATATTTCTAATTATTCCCCAAAAATAATAATACAAACACAAACACAAACACAAACACCAACTCCAACACATATACATATCAAAAATAAATAACCCAAAGTATGCACATCAAAACATATATTAGCATATAAGTCAAAATTAGCAATTAAAATTCGTGTTGTTACCTCATTCCCCGCTTAAAAAGAATTTCATCCTCTTAACTTGAAGTGCCTAATTGTCCACCATTATAACCCATAACAAACAAGGTCACCCAAGAAATAGATTGCGCACATAAACACACATATATACACATTGTCAAGAAAAAAGTCAGTCATAGGTGCACATATTACTAGGCAAGCATGACGGAAGCTTCTAACAAAATCTATCCAAAGTTGGGCAAAGTAGTTATAAAACATGCATTTAATACATATTTAAACCATATCCATAATAGTTTTACATGTTTGCATACAAGATACATCCTTAGTTGTATTCACTAGGCACAGTCTATATCATCAACATATAATGAGACCTACATTCCCAACATAGTTATCCTAAAGCATTTAATAGCTAGCTATCCTTCTTAATGATCCTGTGGTCCGCTTTTTCTTCCAAAAACCTTAAAAATAGTGAGGTAATGAGTTCCCCGAGCCCAGTAAATAGCCCTTACCTTCCTCATGTTAGACTTTGCACATTAATCGTTTTAACACATAATCACATAGTGTGCATATTGCATGGGATCAGAACGTAGCATATAACACATGGAAAGTCATATAAGAATATGATCATGCTAAAAGATGCAATCATACATTTTATATCTATTATGCAAAGTATGCTCTTGAAACTTCACAAGCACATGCACGTATCTGCCATAAGATAGGTGATTAGACTAACTCAACAATACATGTCCAATACAAGGTATGATTCAAGGACTCATGATTCCACTTAAGTCCTTAAACAAAGTCCACTATTAGCTTATTCACTAAACTAACCATGGTTGTTCGATAATAATTGTGGCCCTTGGGCTCCTAGTCCTTACTCGAGTCCAAGAGAAAGTAGAGTCTATTAAGTTCGACTAATGGTCTAATTAAGATGATAACCACAACTCCCACATTTACACCTACATGATTCTTGCAAACTTTTTCATAGTCTCATAATCACATAATATACACGTTCCTAAAATCAATCTCCATGCCAAAGATACCTTAACATTATGTCATTTCGAACTTGAAAACCGAATTCATAACATACCACATATTCTTAGCCAAATGAAAGTTCTTTATTTTTGCGAAAATCAACTTATGACCCACATAAGAAACCATCACAGTCTGAAGGTGGCAAACATATCCTACTAGATAAGCCACAATTCATTCATATGGAATCGACCATCCATCCTCACTCTAGAGAACGCGATCAGCCTAAAAAACATAAACCACATACTCACATTCACATCCTACTAAGTTTTGCTTAAAACCTTCCTCAATAGGGACTAACATGGCTAACATAACATATAAGGTCGACGTTCATATCCTAGGGAATTAGTTAGAATTTCTCTCACTAGGTGACCTGAACATAACGACAATTACGACTGTGGTTATACCTCCAGAGTTCAACGTAATAGCCTCAAGCAAGAAATCCTCTTTCCCCATAAAAACTTAACTTGAAGAGATCTTATAGTTCATATTTATCGTAATTATATTTTGCGATGAAATCTAACTTCACAATTTTAACAAAAATATAGTCTAAGCAATGCATAAAGTTACTTTAAGCAATTGCTCCAAGCTTCCACCACATAACTGAGCTACAGCTTTTGTAAAGGAACGTACATGTAAAATTTATTCAAAAACATAAGAAAATCGAGACATAATCCAACTCCAAATAGTTTTCACAATTTTCATCAATTCATTCCACTATTTTAATATTCCTAATGCTAAAAAACAGACCACATGCATTCAATTCTCAGCTAATGTACACAAACATATCCAGGTACACACTAAAAATGATAACTTCACTCAAAATTTATAAGTTTGGAAATACACATCCAACATTCATCACAATTTATAGGAAATTTCCAAATATCATGTAGAAGCTATGGTATAATTTTCAGAATCTTCATCCTAGCCAATAATTTATAGATATTAGAACAACGACTAAAATTCATAAAAAAAATTTCCCAAGAATTACAAAATATTATTAAGAATCTGCAGTGAAATTTTATAATTTTTCACCAATCTAGTAAATCTCAAAAATTAAAGCAATAGCTAAAATTATGCACTAAAACAGGGTAGTTTCAATAAAAATCCATAACTTTGAAGCTTCACGTCCATAATTTACAAAACTTTTCATGAAATTTCCAAATATTATGGAGAAGTTACAGTAAATATTTCAGAATTTTTGGCCAAGCAAGTAATTCTTAGAAATTCAAACAGTGAATGAAATTACAGAAAATTCAAATATAAAGCCCCTTTTCTTCCCCCACTTCGATTCTCTTAAACTATCTACTCAAGCAAACTATTCACAACCTAGTACATATAAGATCAAATTTGCAACCCCACCTTCATAATATGCACATAATCCAACAATCACAAATAATCATGAAATTCCTAGTTGTGGGTTTCTAATAATTGAACTTAGGCTTTTAATCCATTAAGCCCTAAAACATAAAGTTCATTTCTTCAACCTTTAATTAATTTCCTAAATTTAAGCAAAGTCCATCAAACTAATATTTCCCAAATCAATTTTGGCTGTAGGGAATGCAAGAATCGCTCATCTCAACTTGCTACCAAGACCCTAGTCCCTCTTCTTCTTCCTCTCGTCATCCTCCTCTTTAAAGGGGGGTGTGTGTGCATGAATTAGATTGGGACAAAAGCAAGGAACCCCCTATTTGTAATGGTCTGACCCTAATGTTCATATTAATTACATTGAATCACCTTAATTATAAATTCATCAAGTTGGGCCCAAGCATTTCACCCGTCATTTTCTCACTTCAATTCAGCATTTTCTTTACATGTATTTGTACCATTGCAGGTTGAATCAGCAGAATGGCCTCGAAAATGGATTTTTGGTTACTCAAAAAATAATTCATTAAAAAAAATTTACCATTTTGCCCTTGCCCCTATCATATATATATATATATTAAAAGTTGGATTGAACTCATGTATGAGCGACACGTGGGATGCCACACAGGATGCCATTTAGGGTGTCACTTGGGATAAGAATGCCATGTAGGATAGCAACATAAAAATCTTCTATTATGTAATTAAGATGGATGTAGGTTATTAATACAATTTTAATTCAATTTAATGTTAACTTTTCTTACATGTTATGACTAATTAGTAATTGAATTTTGTCTTAAAAAACTTAAATGTTAAGCAAAGAAATGATTTAGATGTTACCCAAGAAAAAAAAATTTAAGTGTGTTAGACATTATTTTGAGGTAAGTATACATTGGACATTTAAATCTAAATATATTAGTTTTAAATTTAAGTGTGTTATAACTATTTTAAGTTGGTATAATGTTTAGTTTCTGTTCACATTTGTAACTAACGTTCATGATATTAAAAACAAAAATGTTTCAATGATTTATTCAATTTATATTTCACTTGAAATTATATTTTACACTCAAAAATCACATAGTACAATTAGTTCGTTTAGCAAATTTAAATTAAAATTTAATAGGTAAATTAATATACAAGAGTAGTTTGTCTACATCCCCGCAATATATCATGATTGTTCATAAATTAGTAGTACTCCCCTCCCTCCCCCCCCAAAAAGAATGTTAAAAGTTTTCCTAAATTCAAATTGCAGTAAAATTTCTTCATCTGCTACTAATCTCCCTTTCTTCTTTTTGAAAATTTTTTATTTTTCTTTGTTGGTTTTATTATAAATAATTATACACTAAAGAGATAAGATTTTGGTCAAAGACTTATATGTCTTTTTGTTACTATTGTCAACAATTTTTCAATGCTTTGTTGATTATGAGAATAATTAATCAAATTTATTTTTATTCAAATCATGGATTAAATAGTCGGAAGAACCATGATCACTATTAAATAATATTAAAGGTGTTGTTAAACTATTGAAATAATCTTCAATGGACATATGAAGTAAGTGCATGTATAATGGATATAATTAAACCAATAGAAAACTCTAGGGAAAAAAATGCTCCTTCTGCGATGATTATTAGTTTTAAATGGCATGCACGACCTTACGAATTTGACATTTGGTCTCACATATGCTAAATAATGTTTTACTAATTTATTCTTATTGGTAAATTACCTTATTATTTTATTTGAATGTCCGTCTTTAATATTATACAACCTTTGCTAGATACCTCATTATTTCATTTTAATGCTCACCTTTAATTATTATATTATATGTTATTTTTGAAATTAATTACCTCATTATCACAACAGCTGCTCATTTTACTTTGAGTTTTTCTTAATTTGCAATTCCTATAAATAAGGACTTAATTTTGTAGTATCTCATCTAAGTATGTGATGAAAAGGAAAATTTGTGTCTCCATATAATTCTTAGTTGTGGAAGAATACACAAATGAGTCATAACAAATGCTGATTGACTAAAATAGAAGAATCGTATTCTTTTTGCAATCAATGTCAAGATAAAAGTTACAATCGCTAGAATTATTTTGTACTCATCTTAGACAAAGTGACCATTTGTATTTTAAAAAAAAAAGGCAATTTTCTATTCATGTTTTCTATACAATGACTATAAATAAAGTCAAGGACAATCATAAAAATATTTAGGAGTTTATCTTCTAAAATCGGTATTAAGTCATGGACAATTGAATTGCAGCATCATTGGTGACTTGACCAAAGGATTTAAAGTTTATCATTAAACATAACAATGAACACCAACAAGGATACACAAGAAATATTGTCTACCAAGAAGTGTCTAACAACCTACCAACGGTTATATGTATGCACTCAAAATAACTTCACTACTACAAATTATCAATTAAAAAAAAAAACAAATTGGCACTATATATCTTTTACTGGTAGTAAATTCCCACAAAATGTTAGTTCTAATTATACAAATACCATAACATATTACGATTCTTAGAATTAAATATAATTGGAGATTAAAATAATAATAATAAATAAATTCCTCCAATATTGTTCAGGCAACTCCAGGAAGATGAAATATACCAGAAGTGCACAATTGAAATATCTCTCTGTAGGTAAGCATAAATCAATACAAAAATATTATCGTACATGTTTTGATTAAATGATAAGTATGTAAAAAAGCATTACATGCATTTAACAATACATCGTTAATGATAAGTAGGTAGAAACAAACGAAAAATCAAAACATAACTTAATATAATATGTGTTACTTTTGCATGTTACTTAACATGAGAATGAAAGTTGGCGACTAATAGATAGCGAAAATGATAAATCCTATGTGTTATTGAACATTTCATATTAGAATTATTTTCCATACATTACATTTCATATTACCATATGATGCATTTTTAAAAATAAAGTCCAAGTTTAAGAAAGACAACATTAAATTATTGAAAATACTATGATTTTTCTTTACTTCTTTGCTCCCACCGTCAATATGATTATTTCACAAAATTATTTAAACTTAAAAAAAACCACAAAGCGTCACACCTCATAATATCTTAAAACAAAAAAATAATTAAAAACTTCTTAACTAACATGATTAAAAAAGATAGACTGCACATCAAAAATTCAAGTACATATACTTAAAGCGACTTCATATTAAATAAAGTTAGAAAAAAGGTACTACCATCAAGTCTATGAAACTCAGTATGGTATAGCACCAAAAACAACACATGCAACAAGATACTGAAACTTATTAACTGAGAAGTTATAGCTATCGTGCAATGCACGGGTAAAAAACTAGTATATATATGTGGGGGGGCTCTCATCTCACGCCACTCACACACACACACGGGCAGAGGGAGAGGGGAAAGAAGAGAGAGGAGAGAGAAAGGAAGAGAGAGAGAGAGAGAGAGAGAGAGAGAGAAAGAAGAAAGAGGAGAGAGAAAGAAGAAAGGAAAAAGGAAAAAAGGGAGGAAGAGGAGATTAAAGTTTTGGATTCCGGAGCAACTTCGAGGTGAGTAATTCTTGGTTCCTCGATTTAAAATTTTCCATTTGATATTTTATGATTTAGTATATTAAACATATTCATGTCAAGCGGTAGATGTCAATAATATAATTTCATGATTAATTGTAACGATTGAGGTATTGTGAGTTGTTAAGTATGATATGAATGCATTCACTATAGTTTCAAAGTTATGAAATTGAGGGAAAATTTGCCTGATAATTTCATGCTGAAGATCAGTTAATGCTTTGATTATTGGGAGCTATTGGGTTGGACAACATTGTGACAATTTTTCTGAAGAATATACATATTATTGGACATTTGTAATAAAAAGTCGTGAATTTGGAGGTACATTTGTAAGTCATGAATTCCAAGTATGTATTTTCTGAATTACGGATTTTGATCAGGATGTTATGTTCAATGAAATGTGATTATATGGGTTCGTTACGTTACGTCTTTGGGAGAAAAACTCATATCTTGACCAAGGCTATTACAGAACATTCTAGAATTATGCTCATAGTAATGACTGTCGTTATGTCATTTATTGCCTTCACATGGCAATGCCAGGAACCAGTAATGGCACTAAAAGATTAATAATGATTCGGGCATAAATGACCATAAGATAATAATTTAAATTATGCAACGACAGGCATTAATAACAAGGGCCCATACTAATGATAATTTAACAAAGCAAGGACAAGTAAGCCGTTACTGTTACCCCATTACGCGTTTATCACGACAGGGATTTAAATTATCTATTAAAACAAGATATTTAAGAATAGGGATGAAAGCAAAACAAAGTAGCGTCAAGTCAATAGCCTCTTACATACTAATAATTAACACATGGCTCACGGAATTCAAATTATCGATCAAACCAAGAAATGTCAACAAATTTCATAACCTTGCACTAATCACAAGAGAATTACATATGTAAAGCAGGAAGGAGGCCACATTTGTCGGTTCAAGCTGCCAGCGTATATTTTTCATTACAAAGGAAAGGGAATCTCAAAGACCAGGTACGTACATTGCCTGTGCTCTTCAAAAACTCACAGTATTCTCAGCAATGCAAAATTAATATAAGATTCATTTAATGAATCAATTTCTCAATGTTTAGTCACATAAACAAGTGGCCCCGCCAATCCTCATTAGGGCTTATGCCCAACAATTATCAAGGCTTATGCCGACCAATATACCCACGCGCGGCGTCAACTCAGGCTTCTCGATCGGCCTGGGGGGTGAGCACCCAAAGTATGATCGTTTCAAGATGTACATCGACCAAGGGGTCCACTTTCAGATAACAATCAGCAGATCCATTTTACTTACGCATTCTCTCTCTCCTGTTTGTAAAGCAAAAATGGTTGCGGCCGGCCCAACTCATTTACCAAAACTTATTTTACCACATAGGAATGTACGTGCTGAGCTTCGGCTCATCATTCGCATGTTTTCATGTTTTCTATTTTAGGTATGGAAAGACGGCAACAGTAATTCTTCGTAATTCTCCTGAGAAACCAGAAAGCCGCTAAAACAAGAGACTTCTGCTGATTACTAGCCAGTCAGCGCTTACAGTGATGATAGGTGAGTAACTGAGAGGTTACGGTTGCCATTTCTTTGAAATCTGAAGACAATAATACTTCGCATTAGTACCTCAAAGTTACCACATGAGGAACAAATAGTATGAAGAGATAAATACTTGTCTGAGGTAATTTCAGTTGTTTACTAAATTAGTTAGCCTTGTTCCAACCTGGAACGGCGATAACGCCTCCCTTCAAATCAAAAATCTTTCGCTACAGATTAATAAATTCATGGTTAAGCTAAGATAAGCAGCATTAACTTTTAGAGGTGTTACAGTTATGGTATCAGAGCCCCGTTTAGCATCACTGTGAGCTAGAAGGATGCCTATGAGGTAGGCTGGATCAGTGAGACGAATGTGTGACCAGGAATTCATGTGTATAAGTGTATCATGGGGATGTTTTAGAAAACATTTACCTAGCCTGAATCTTTTGATAATAAGATCAATGGTATAGTTACATAACTCTTTAGGGGTTTTATCGATTGTAAACTAGAGCGAGGATGCATTTAGTCAACTTCTTGGTGACGTGTGTAGTCCAGAAAAGTAAGCTAAGCTCATAGCAAATCTTGTGGAATCCTGGGTCGCTTATTTGTCATCAGAAGACTTTCAACCTAGAGAATTGGTTTTATTATGATGTAATGAATACATAACGTTTGGGTATCGTGAGGTTTCAACTATTGCAAGCAGGTAAAGTTTGCAAATGCTTGTATGATCTAATGCAATATTGAATTATATTATACATGTGAGATGGGAGGAATGTACCTTGCAGCGATATTCATAGGTTGGATTATTAGGAAATATCCATCGCAAAGTTGTAGAAATGGGAATGCAAAGGGCCTATCGCAGTGTCATGAATGCTTTACAATAATCATAAGGAGCCCTGTTGGGCAATTCAATAGCTTATGTAGTGTAAATTGATCTTATATTGATTGTATGGGTCAAGATAAGATGTCACACAAAGAATGTGTTGTTGTTAAGTTGCATGTGGAGTATGTGAACCTACGTAGGCTACCGACTGCTAGGTGCAGACAAGTCATTATACCTTAGAAGCATGGTTAGCAGTAACAAAGGCAGAAGGGTATGGGGATATTTATATCTGAAATGTTAGGGGACGTTTTGAAATCTGGGTCGTTGACCCAGATCATATAAACAAGTAAGCCTCAACTTGGGCAATATAGACATAGGAAACATCGGGAATGTGTGGGGAGAACTCTTTCAGAGATTCCCAATTCTATAATGTTATATGAGATAAATCAAAATCTACAAGTACCTAGAGATTATCATGGATGAATTTTAGGTGGCATATCTCAGAAGACTCTTGAAAACAACTAAGGTTTGAAGTTGCTCATGATCATGCAAGTTTAGAGCGTAATGATGAGATTTTGTGATCTTTGACATTGGTAATGAATATCAAGATGTGTATGCCAATCCACATGAGTTCAAGAGTAATTTTAGTGAATGGTTATGTGAAGAAAAGTTTGCAAATATGTGGTTATTGTGCTGTCAATAGACCTGAAACATGGGTTACTTTGGGAGAAAATTGGTATCAATTGGCATGTCAAAAATTCATGCTTTTTGGTTTAATGATAACTTGAGGAGTTAGCTTTCAATAAGCTCTGGAATTACTCAATTTGAGTTGTGTACACAAAGTTATGGCCACTTTACTGAAAACTGTGCAGAATATATTGAAATTGGGATTGTGCACGTCTGTGTTCTACCCTAATTTTAGGAACCTTACTATGTGAATCATGCTTCGTGTCCTCAATAAAAGTTTTAGTGGACATTATGATTTTTTTTCATATTAAGGTTTTACATCTTCTTTGCAGATCGGGAATGAAAGATATGGATTTTCTAATGCAGGCCATCAAGCAGCACCCATTTGGACATATTTTTAGAAAATTCTATGGGTCTTACCCAAAAAAAAATAATAATTTATTATTACAAAGTGTAGTGAGGTCAACAAGTTTGATTATGTACAGAAGCTTACTTGGGTTGACAGCTGAAGTTCAATAAGTATTAAGAGATTCTAAGGAGACGGTATTAATAATGTCTCTTATTATGGGTTAGGTCATGAGTATTGAGAGGCTCAGCAATACTCATTAGATTGAGTAAAATAATTTAAGGGGGGAAGATTATGCCTTGTGGAGCATCAGGTAATTTGATAAGCAAGCTTTTGGAATTAACAACGATCAGAAAAAGACGATCATCTACAAAAGTGAAACCGTAGGGGAGAGGCTTGAGGATATACCAAATATATCGATGGGTTTGTTGTTTTTGAATGTGGAAGCATAATCATTGGACCTTATTGCCAAGAGTAAATAAGATTCTGGGAGACAAGTAATCATTGGAGAAGCATAATAAGTACAATGATTATTAGAATTGAACTTTGGGGACTATTGACGCATTATAGAATATGTCGGTAAGAAATTGAAAAGGTGAATTAAGCATACATATATCTATCTATTGCATGGACTTTATGGAGGTATTACAAGTGATTCTATGAGGATGAGATGTCAAATTTCAAAAAAGCATTATTGTAACACAACGTCAGGTTCAAACAACAACGGATTGTGGAATATTAAAATCCATGAGATAACTGTGTATCGACTGAAATTCAGGCACCTTTCCTTTGATCTTCTCAAATCCTCAAAACCTCATCAGCATGAATCTCAGTATTGTGATACCAGTATTGAACCAAATGGGAGTCCACTAACCTTTGCATAATTGATAATAGGCTCCCTTGTCAGATATTACTGCCTAAGTTAGCATCCTTCTTGATCTCTTTGGCTACCACCTAAAGCTAGCCACCCTCTTAGTATGCCATAACATACTCTAATTTGTAATTCCTTTCAGTTACATTAAGCTCTACAGACTATTTAATTATTACAGCAATACTTCATCACCAATTCTTTCATTGAATTTTCTCAAGACTTTAATGTCTATAAGAGAATCCCTACCATTATGATAAATCACATCTCTCTAATGCCTCCACTGATTACCTATGTTCCGCTCATTCACCAGAGCCATTAATTCAATGATGATGTGATCTTTTCTTCCCCCCCAACATCCAATCATGACATGGATAACAACTCTCCTACCATTTCGGTTTTGGATTCATGCACAAAGTTGTGATTCCATATAATCAATGATTGGAATTCTTTCATTCTTATTGCCCTCTATATCTAAATTATTTACACTTATCGCTTACTTTCACTTCATCACGGTAATAACTTTTATTTTACTATCCATCGTCTTCCAAATCGGTCCTCTGTGCCCTTCGATAAAAATATCAACTTACTTTTGCGACCATTATTTCAATAGTAATGCAATCTTTCTTACTCGTAACATCCCATCACTCCATAGATAGCTCATTTTACTATTAAATCATCTTATTTTTATTACCCTTCATTCCTAAATTGTTTACGCTTCTAGTTATTTGTACTCTATCCACATCAGGGTAATGTTTCAATTACCCATCGTTTCGAAATTTGCCATCAGTTCCTTTTATGAAACTATCACATTAGTGACCATTCCAATACTTTTCGTCAGTAATCAATTCCCCCTTAACTAGCTCGACCTCTACATTGATATCGTCTCATTGCTACTTTGCCCCCCAACAATTACCTAAAACGATTTTAATTGGCGTCCGAGACCTTGTTGATTAATCTATCTTTTGTTTTAATGCTGTTGTTTCTGTCGTTTCTTATAATTGATAAACTTACCTCATCGTTAACCGTTGCTTTCTTTATCGTTATCTGATCCTTCTTTAAATCTAAACTTTTGGAAAGTTGATGCTTCCTTATGAGTGTTCCTACCCCTTTTCATGATCACCCACCAAGTCATTGAAAACTTGTTAAATATTGAATCTGTCCTTACGTGATTTTAAGTGCTTGCCAATATTCTAATGCTTTCGACCATCATCTTCCTATTTATGCCATTTAAGCCTATTCATGTCATTCTAGCTTAACTATCCATACCTTTCAAGCTTAACATGAATCAAGACTCTAGTTAGACATAAACGATTCACTCTGAAGTCTACAACAATCATGGGACAATTAAGCTTTCATATACGTTGATTTTAAGCACTCACAAATCACTTTGACATTAACCAACAATTATGATACAGCCTTGGCTTTCCCATGCAATCCTGTTATCTCACTTAAGCCTATTTTAGTGCGCCTATTTCATGCTCTATTTATTCACACCTAAATTCGCCTAGTGACTTGTTCCAACTAATGGTGGCTAAACGATCACCTTATTGGATACTCCAATTCCTTATTATCCCATTCCATATTTCATAAAGAACGCATCACGAGTGGCAAATTAATCTTTTAACTACCTAATCAGACCCAGAAGGCACCATAATAATCATATCTGCCACATAAATAACTCAGGAATCTTCTCTTATGAACATGTCCCCATTGTACACTTTATCTCCAAATGGCTAGCAGCCATTAATTTCAACTTCTTACTTCATGTCCAAAAAGCGGCTGTCAAAATCATTTAACCCGATATGTAATTGATTTACGTCCATTCTCTACTAACCAAGGCTATGGCTGCTGCCCACACTTAGATGTCTCAGCCTTTTGAGCTCTTAAGTGAGGAAGGGGTCATTCAGCCCATTCATGTTCCGTATTTACTCCTCCAACGGTGCTACTAAACATCTACTGCATCCCACCTCCATCCCTTTAATCTGCGTACCTATTGATTTGAGGTTTCCTCATAGGAGCTCCTACAGGCCAGATCCAAGTCACAACCTTCCTTCACTTCTCATATATCGTCTGGAATTCCACCCTAAACGAGTCATTAAATCCAATAGAATTATTAAGCCTTCCAAGTTAGATATTTTCTTAATTCTCAATTAATGCAAAAACTCACAAACAAGTGCCCACATAGTTACTTTCTTCCCAGTCTAAAAGCTCCACGAAGTCTGTAAATATTCATTTCCCCTCAAATAATTTGGCCCAAGATGCACAATCTAACTGCCAGATCAGTCTCACGCAATATTATTGCTCTCAGTGTTACATCTTCTTAAACTACTTCCAAGAATCACCAAACTCAAAATTGTCCACTGAACTTCATAAGGTCTTACAGGAACTTCAAAAATAATATGTACAATCTAAAGGAAGAAGTTTCAGAGGTATCCTCCAAGTATACACTGCACAAAATGACGCCTAATCTTACATCCCACAACTCAGAAATTATGTTCTTAATCCAGATCATGTTATCATAATGAAGCCATTGCTCGTACTTAGTTGTAATACGGTATGCGTTTCTTCCAACATGCCAGTTTCGAGGACGAAACTTATTTTAAGGGGGGAAGGCTGTAACGGCCCGACCCTAATATTCATATTAATTACATTGAATCACCTTAATTACAAATTCATCAAGTTGGGTCCAGGCATTTCACCCGTCATTTTCTCATTTCAATTCAGCATTTTCTTCATATGTATTTGTATCATTGCAGGTTGAATCGATAGAATGGCCTCGGAAATAGATTTTTGGTTACTCATAAAATAATTCATTTAAAAAAAAATTTTACCATTTTGCCCTTGCCCCTATATATATATATATGTGGGGGGGCTCTCATCTCACGCCACTCACACACACACACAGGCAGAGGGAGGGGGGAAAGAAGAGAGAGGAAAGAGAAAGGAAGAGACAGAGAGAGAGGAGAGAGGAGAGAGAAAGGAAGAGAGAGAGAGAGAGAGAAAGAAGAAAGAGGAGAGAGAAAGAGGAAAGGAAAAAGGAAAAAAGAAAAAAGGGAGGAAGAGGAGATTAAAGTTTTGGATTCCGGAGCAACTTCGAGGTGAGTAATTCTTGATTCCTCGATTTAAAAATTTGCATTTGGTATTTTATGATTTAGTATATTAAAGATATTCATGTCAAGCGGTAGATGTCAATAATATAATTTCATGATTAATTGTAACGATTGAGGTATTGTGAGTTGTTAAGTATGATATGAATGCATTCACTATAGTTTCAAAGTTACGAAATTGAGGGAAAATTTGCCTGATAATTTCATGCTGAAGATCAGTTAATGCTTTGATTATTGGGAGCTATTGGGTTGGACAACATTGCCGTAATTTTTCTGAAGAATATACATATTATTGGACATTTGTAATAAAAAGTCGTGAATTTAGAGGTACATGTTATAAGTCATGAATTCCAAGCATGTATTTTCTGAATTACGGATTTTGATCAGGATGTTATGTTCAATGAAATGTGATTAGATGGGTTCATTACGTTACGTCTTTGGGAGAAAAACTCATGTCTTGACCAAGGCTATTACAGAACATTCTAGAATTATGGTCATAGTAATGACTGTCGTTATGTCATTTATTGCCTTCACATGGCAATGCCAGGAACCAATAACGGCACTAAAAGCTTAATAACGATTCAGGCATAAATGATCATAAGATAATAATTTAAATTATGCAACGACAGACATTAATAACAAGGGCCCATACTGATGATAATTTAACAAAGCAAGGACAAGTAAGTTGTTACTGTTACCCCATTACGCGTTTATCACGACAGGGATTTAAATTATCTATTAAAACAAGATATTTAAGAACAGGGATGAAAGCAAAACAAAGTAGCGTCAAGTCAATAGCCTCTTAGATGCTAATAATTAACACATGGCTCACGGAATTCAAATTATTGATCAAACCAAGAAATCTCAACAAATTTCATAACCTTGCACTAATCACAAGAGAATTACATATGTAAAGCAGGAAGGAGGCCACATTTATCGGTTCAAGCTGCCAGCGCGTATTTTTCATTACAAAGGAAAGAGAATCTCAAAGACCAGGTACGTATATTGTCTGTGCTCTTCAAAAACTCACAGTATTCTAAGCAATGCAAAATTAATATAAGATTCATCTAATGAATCAATTTCTCAATGTTTTATCACATAATCAAGTGACCCCGCCAATCATCATCAAGGCTTATGCCCAGCAATTATCAAGGCTTATGCCGACCAATATACCCGCGCGCGGTGTTAACTCAAGCTTCTCGATCGGCTTGGGGGGAGAGCACCCAACGTATGATCGTTTCAAGATGTACATCGACCAAGGGGTCCACTTTCAGATAACAATCAGCAGATCCATTTTACTTACGCATTCTCTCTCTCCTGTTTGTAAAGCAAAAATGGTTGCGGCCGGCCCAACTCATTTACCAAAACTTATTTTACCACATAGGAATGTACGTGCTGAGCTTCGGCTCATCATTCGCATGTTTTCATGTTTTCTATTTTAGGTATGGAAAGACGGCAACAGTAATTCTTCGTAATTCTCCTGAGAAACCAGAAAGCCGCTAAAACAAGAGACTTCTGCTGATTACTAGCCAGTCAGCGCTTACAGTGATGATAGGTGAGTAACTGAGAGGTTACGGTTGCCATTTCTTTGAAATCTGAAGACAATAATACTTCACATTAGTACCTCAAAGTTACCACATGAGGAACAAATAGTATGAAGAGACAAATACTTATCTGAGATAATTTCAGTTGTTTACTAAATTGGATTGCCTTGTTCCAACCTAGAACGGCGATAACGTCTCCCTTCAAATCAAAAGTCTTCCGCTGCAGATTAATAAATTCATGGTTAAGTTAAGATAAGCAGCATTAGCTTTTGGGGCCGTTACACTATTTTACATGATAAAATCCCCTTTTTATTTCTTTTTCTTTTTTTTTGGATCAATTCACTCTCTCTTTTTTTTCTACCTCATTTCTTTTTCTTTTTTTCGGCTTGGTTGTAGCAATAAACTAAATGAGGCATGCTTCTAATATTCCTCAAAATTAACGATGCTGATACTAGCCCAAGCACATATACATAAATCAAAATTAGCAACTAAAAATTCAGAGTGTTAAATCATTCCCCCTCCCCCTTAAAAAAATTTCACTCTCGAAACCTAAAATAGCTAATTGTCTAACATTCGGACCAATCACAAATAAGGTCAGCCAAGAAATATATTGTGCACATAAACACACATATATACACCTCATCAAGCAGAAAGTCAATCATATGTGCACAAATGCCCTTCAGGTTAGAAGTCGTAGGATTTTTGCTCAAGTACCACTTATGTAATGCCCCGACCAAAGGAGGTAGGCGTGTCACTACTGTGGATGTCCAACTGGAAATACTCATAAGGCTTTCTAAACTCCTTAACCTCAATTAACCTATTAGAACGCGAGCACATTAGAAGCTCATAACGAAATCTAACTAAAGTTAGGCTGGATAGCTCTAAAACATGCATTTTTATATATATCTAACAATATCCATAACAGTCTTACATGTTTGCATACAAAATACATCCTTACACTAAACATAATCCATATCATCGACATATAATAACGTGCACATTTGCAACTTGGTTATCTAAAAGCATTTAAGCACTAGCTAGCCTTCTTAGTGCTCATGTGGTCTCCTTATTCTTCTAGAAACCTAAAAAATAGGGAGGCCTTAAGCTCCCTGAGCTCAGTGAATAACCCTTAGCTTTTCTGTTGTTATACGTTTGCATGTTAATCTGTTAACACCTAATCATATAGTATGCATATCACATCGGATTAGAGCATAGCATATAACACATGGAAAGTGATAGAAGAACATGATCATGCCAAAAGATACAATCATATATTGCATATTCATTGTGGAAATTATGCTCTTGAAACATTACAAGCAAACACACCTATATACCATAAGATGGGCGACTAGACTAACTCAACCATACTTATCCCATAGCAGATACTACTCAAAGATACTTTTTTCCACTTAAGACCCTTGTCTAATAATATTTGTGCACCTTAGGCTCCAAGTCCTCACTCGAGTCCAAGAGAAAGTAGAGTCTGTCAAGCTCGACTAAATGGTCCAATTAAGATTATAACCATAATTACCACATTCATAACTGTATAATTCTTACAACCTTTTTCATAATCTCATAATAACATAATATACACCTTCCTAAATTCAATCACCACTCCAAAGATAGCTTAATATTCTTTCATTTCCAAATTGAAATCCAAATTCATAACATACCATATATTCGTAGTCAAACCAAAGTTCTTATTTATTGGAGAAATAAACCCACAACCCATAAAGAGAACCATCACCATATAGGGGTCATAAATATATCCTTGTGGACTAATCGCAACTCATTCATATGGTGCAAACTAGGTACCCTCATTCTAAAGGATGCGATTCACCCACAAAAAATAAACTGCTGAGTCACATTTACATCCTAGTAAGTTTGGATCGAAACTTTCCTCACTTAGGGACCCACATGGTAGCATAACACATAAGATCGACATTCACATCCCAGGGGATTGGTTAGAACATTTTCCACCAGGTGACCTGAACAAAATAGTAGTTATTAGTATGGTCAGAGGTTTAGAATGCAAGGTAACAGGCTCAGGCAAGACATTAATCACTTTCACCATAAAAATATAACTTATTGAGATCATATAGTTCATATTATCATAATAATATTTTCCAATGAAACCCAATTTCAAAATTTTAACAAAAACTTAGTCAAACAATGCATCAACTTATATCAAACAATTGCTCCAAGTTTCAACCACATAACTCAACTACAACTCTTGTAAAGGAATGTATATGTACAATTTACTCCAAAACATAAACAAACCCAAACATAATCGAACTACAAATGACTTTCACAATTTTGACTTGTTTATTCCACTATACTGTTAGCACTAATGCTAAAAAATAGACCACGTGTATCCAATTCTCAACTAATGACACAAACAGTCCACATGCACACCACAAATGACAGCTGCACTCAAAAAATTGTAACTCCATAAATACACATCCAACATGCATCAAAATTTGCAGGAAATTGCCAAATACTATATAAAAGTTATAACAAAATTCTCAAGATTTTATCCAAGTGAATAATTCACAGAAATTAAAAGAATGGCTAAAAGTATGCACTAAATAGGGCATTTTCGATCAAAATTTCATAATTTAGAAAATACACGTCCAAAATTCACGAACAGTTGTCTAGAGTTGACAAATATTATGAAGAATCTACAGTATAATTTTTGAAATTCTCACTAATCTAATAACTCTCAGAAATTAAAACAATGACCGAAATTATGCGCTAAAATAGGCCAATTTCAATCCAAAATCGATAACTAAGAAGGTACATATCCAAAATTTACAAAACATTACATAAACTTCCCAAATATTATGGAAATGCTGTGGTAAATGTTTCAAAATTTTTGGCCGAAATTCAAACAATGGGTGAAATTATGAAAAATCCGAAAATAACATTCCTTTTTTCCCCCCACTTCAATTCTCTTAAACCCATACTCAAGCAAAGTGTTCACAACTTAGTGCATGCAAGATCAAGTTTGTAATACAACTTCAAATTCATAATATCCACATAATCCAACAATCACAAACAATCATAAAATTTCTAATGGTGGGTTCTGACAATTGAACTTAAGCATCTAATATGTGAAACGCTGTAAGTATTACGTTCATAGTTTCAATCTTCAATTAATTTCTCAAATTCAAGCATAAACCATCAAGATAATCTTTCTCCAATCAATTTAGTTTTAGGGAATGCAAGAATCAGCCACGTTAATTTGCTACCAAGATCCTAATCCCTCTTCTTCTTCCTCTTCATCCTCCTCCTCCTCCTCCTCCTCCTCTCTAATGGGGTGTGTGTGTGTGTGTACATGAATTAGGGTGGGCCAAAAGCCAAAAACTCCCCTGCACCTAAATTTGCCACTGACACCCTAATCCCTCTTCTTCCTCCTCCTCCTCTCTAATGGGGGGAGGGGTGTACATGAATAGGGTGGGGAAAAAGCAAAGAATCCCCTCTACTTTCACGTGATAAAACCCACATTTTTATTTTTCTTTTCTTGGGTCAATTCACTCTCTATTTTTCTTCTAGTTCGTTTCCTTTTCTTTTTTCTTTGGCTTAATTGTAGTAATCTACTAAATGTGGCATGCTCTAACTATTCCCCAAAACTTATAATATAGATATTTGCTCACGAACATATACATATCAAAAATAAATAACCTAAAGTATGCATGTAAAATATACATTAGCACTTAAGCCAAAATTAGAAACTAAATATTCAGAGTGTTACATCATTCCCCCCTTAAAAAAAATTTTGTTCTGGAAACTTGAAGTACCTAATAGTCCAACATCAGGACCAATCACAAACAAGGTCACCCAAGAAATACACTAAGCACAAAAACATGCATTTGTACATGACGTCAAGCAGAAAATCAATCTCATGCATACATATGTCCTTTAGGTCAAAATTCGCAAGATTTTTATTCAAATACCACTTCTGTAATACCCGCCTAAAGGACACAGGCGTGTCACCACCATGGATGTCCAACTTGAAATACCCACAAGGCTTTCTAAATTCCTTAACCTTAATTAACCTATTAGTAGGAGAGCACGGCAGAAGCCTACAATAAAATCGAACTAGAGTTGGTTAGGGTACCTCTAAAACATGCATTTTTATATATATTTAAAGCACATCCATAACAATCTTACCTGTCTGAATACAAAGTACATCCTTACTTGTATTCACTAAACATAATCTATATCTTTGACATATATAAAGGCCTACACTCCCAACTTGGTTATCGAAAAGCATTTAGCAACTAGTTACCCTTCTTAATGCTCCTGTGGTCTCTTTTTCTTCCAAAAACCAGAAAAATGATGAAATCATAAGTTTTTAGAGCCCAGTGAATAACCTTTACCTTTTTCATTCTTACACTTTGCACTGGCTAACATATAATCACATGGTATACATATCACATAGAATCATAGCGTAGCATATAACACATGAAGGTGATATAAGAACATGATCATACTAAAAGATACAACCATACATTCCATATCTATTATGTAATTTATGCTCTTGAAACTTCAGAAGCAAAGACACCTATATGCCATAAGATGCGCGACTGGACTACCTCAGCCACACTTGTCCCATAGCAGGTACTACCCAAAGACCCCTCGCTTCTACTTAAGTCCCTAAATAAAGTCCACTATTAGCTTATTCACTAAACTAACGATAGTTATCCCATACCAACCATGTCCCTTGCACTCCTAGTCCTCACTCGAGCTAAAAAGAAAATAGAGTCCGCCATGCTTGACTAATGGTCCGATTGAGATTATAATCACAATTCCTACATACCCAACCACATATTTCTTACAATCTTTTTTATAGGCTCATAATCACATAATATACACATTCTTAAAGTCAATCACTGTATCAAACATACCTTAATCTGTGAAATCCAAATGCATAATATATCATATATTGTCAGTCAAACCAAAGTTCTTGATTTTTTGCGAAATCAACCCATGACCCACACAAAAAACCATCACCACATAAGGGTGGCAAACATATCCTTGTGGATTAGCCGTAACTTATTCACATGATACCGACCAGCCATAACTTATTCACATGGTACCGACCAGCCATAACTTATTCATATGGTACCGACTAGGTACCTTTGTTCCAGAGGACACGAACTACCCATGAAATATAAACTATAGAGTCAAATTCACATCTTAGTAAGTTTGGATCGAAACCTTCCTCACTAGAGACCTACATGGTCAGCATAACACATACGATTGACATTCACATCCCAAGAGATTGGTTAGAACCTCTACCACCAAGCAACCTATAATAGCTTGAAGCTAAGCCATGGTAATTATTTTAGTTAATTTCAATTTAGCAAAGTTGAGCGCCGCATTTCGAGTCGTCATTTGAAATATTTATGTGATTGCAGGATCAGACAACAAAGTGGCCTCAAAATAAATTCTGGCAATGCTTCATATAAAATCGTTCAATACACGTAAACAAATATAGATTAACATATTTATAAAAGCAATTGCACGTTATAGCTTTTCATGAAAGATATTTTCCTCATACATAATTTGTGCACCCAGGTTATGTAAATAAGACCATAATGTGGATAGCGTATAAAAATGACTACAAGTTGTATATTAATCAATATGGGTGAGATTCATAATTTTTTTCTAGATAAATTATGAAACCACTAAAAACAGAATGAGCAAAACATGAATGTGAAATTGATGGATGCTACTACTTGAAGTAAAGAGTGACCGAAATATTAGTCAAAATATTGGCATATTAGAAAAGGAAATGTCAAAAAAAGAAAAAAGATAAATAATAAAAAGGGGAGATAAAAATCTAAAGTTGAGGAGTTAAAGACAAAATTTGGTTCCTAAGTTTTGTTCTACCCAAAACGCACGTACACACCCCCTAAATTCTATCCAGCACCTCCCTCCTCTATCCTAGCGACTGCACCATGCGCTCATGCCTCTGTTGTTCTGGGTAATCATTCTTGGCATCGCTACCACCGCCAGCAACCGTCCCCCCTTCTCCTCCTTGCTATCTTTACTTGGTGTAAGAAGGTGATACCTAAATTCCTCCTAATTTGTTTTCATCATCTAACTTCTTAATTTAGTTTGTAAATGTGTTTGTTTTATAAGATTGGTATTCATTTGTGTGAGTTTATGGTTGTTATGATAATTTTGTGGGCTAGAATAGCTAGTTCCTTGTGTGTATTCATGAAAGAGTAAGTTTGAGCATGGGTGGTGGAATTAATCCCATATGAGTTAATTGTGTTGAAGTTTAAGGGTCTTTGTCTTGTTTTGAAAGAAATTAGAGATTGATTATGGATATGTAGAGTACTTGCCATTGAAGAGATGAAAGATGTGAATAAAAGCTTGAGATTGAAGATGAGAGGAAGGAAGAAAATGGTAATTATGGGGAGATTTTCAAATAAAATGAAGTCATAATAAGTTTGGAGTTAATTTTGAAAGTGGGATTGTATTGTTATGAGTGATTGAATAGAGTTAGTAATTGGGGAGCAAATCTAAACCTTGTTCCTTTGTAATCTAATGAAAGTGGTGAGGATGATGGATCATGGGGAGTGTTAACATTGCTCAAAGAAGATAATTGAAGGTTAAATCATGTTTACGTAGATTAAAATCAACATATTTCTTTGTAAACAAAACAAATAAGTGTAATTAAAGTTCTCATAGGCTTTTCTTTACAAAAAAGGACCAAAGAATGCTCTATCAACTTGGTTCTGAAAACGCGTATATCACATTTAAAGTAAACTAAACCACAAATTGACTCTATTTAACTTAACACCCTTTCCATTAAGAAATTACTAATTTATGAAAGCTGGTTATCTAAATAAAAGTAGTGATAATAATAATAATGATGATGATGATGAGAACAATCAAGAAAATAATGCAAAGGAGAGGACACAATATAACTAACTTAATAAATCAATGAAAAATAAAAATGAAGATTCAATTGTTGAGTAAGCAGATTGATGGTGCGATATAGATAATAAAGAAAATGCACATATTGTAGAATATTTACAAAATTTTAATGTGAGAGCTATTTAAACTTCATTAATAATATCAAATCAATGTGGAGCAAAAATGAGGCCACTTTCTTCGTTATTGAGCCTAAAATGAACTTTTTACAAAAGGGAGAGAGAACATTTAAAAGATTCAGGTATGTTTATTACCTATACCTTTTGAAAATTCACATGTCTTTTATAAATACCAAAATCTCATAATATATAAGCATTTAAGGAATCATTTTCAACTATTATTTTGCCACATAAGTAAGTGGACCCACTAGTTACCAATTATCAGGCCTTAGGCCCCCTCAATTTACCCACGCGGATTTAACTCAGGCTTCCCGGTTGGCCTGGGAGATGTGCACCTACTCAGTGATCGTACTATTTATATGAGCTCATCAATTTGGGCTCCACTTTAAGATAATAACCAGCAAAGCAGTTATACCTATATTCTCTCCTATTTTCCAACTAAAATGAATTAAAATGCGGCCGCTCATTGAAAAATGAATTTTCTCTTCTTTACAATATAGCAGTAAACGTATTGAATTTCAGCTCATTATTCGAATGTTTTCATATTTTGTGTTTTAGGTGGAGCATCAGGGCAGTTTAGGCGCTTAGGAATAGAAATAAAGCAGCAAGACAATCAGGGGACCTAGACAAGCTCACAGTGATGTTCCCTAAAGTGATGAGGGTCATGGACAAGTATATCCTGCGATATTAGACTTTCATAAAGTTGAGCACATAAGAATTGGACATTATTTTGTTCTCTTGTGACACAACACTCATTAAAATACTGATGAAACTAGCTAACAAAGCCTTATCCTCCTGAGGATGGCAGTAATGCTTAACCCAGAGGTTACCATAGGATTAGATACAATAATCGACTAATTAAAGTTAATTAGGTGCTTTGAGAGTTGAGACATTACACAAACCTGAAAAAAGCACTAGTCACTACTATGGTCATAACTTTAGAATGCAACATAATAGCCTCAGGCAAGACATTAATCTCTTTCACCATAAAAATATAACTTAATGAGATCGTATAGCTCACATTATCACAACAATATTTTCCAATGAAACCAAGTTCATATTTTTAATGGAAACATAATCAAAACAATGTATAAACTTACCGCAAACAATTACTCCAAGTTTCCACCTCATAACTCAACTACAACTTTTGTAAAGGAACGTATATGTACAATTTACTCCTGAACATAAATACACCATCCCAATGGTTTCCACAATTTTCATTAGTTTATTCCACTATATTGTTATCACTAATGTTGAAAAACTTACCACTTGTATCCAATTCTCAGCTAATGTACACAAACAGTCCACATTCACACTAAAAATGACAATTTCACTCAAAAAATTATAACTCTGTAAATACACATCCAACATTCATCAAAATTTTCAAGAAATTGCCAAATATTGTGGAGAAGCTATAGTAAATTTCTCAAGATTTTTATCCAAGCGAATATTTTACAAAAACAAAAAAATGACCAAAAGTATGCATTCAATATGGCAGTTTTTATCAAAATTTTATAACTCAGAAAATACACGTCCAAAATTCACGAATATTTATCAGGAGTTGACAAATATTATGACAAATTTATAGTATGATTTTTGTAATTTTCACCAATCTAGTATCTCTCAGAAAATAAAACAACTGCCGAAATTGTCCACTAAAACAATTCAATTTCAATCCAAAATCCATAACTAAGAACCACGTCAAAAATTCATAAAACTTTATACAAAATTGCCAATATTATGAAGAAACTGCAGTAAATGTCTTAGAATTTTTGACCAAGTAAGTAATTCTCATATACTCAAATGGTGGGTGTAATTATGAAAAATTAGAAAATAAAATTCCTCTTTTTCCCCCCTTCAATTCTCTTAATCCATATATTCAAGCAAAGTCTTCACAACCTAGTTTGTATAAGATCAGATTCGCAACACAACCTTCAAATTCATAATATCCGCATAATCCAACAATCACAAATAATCATGAAATTTCTAGTTGTGGGTTTCTAACAATTGAACTTAGGCTTTTAATCTATTAAACCCTAAAAATATAAAGATCATAACTTCCACCTTCAATTAATTTCTCAAATTCAAGCATGAACCATCAAAATAATCTTTGCCTAATCAACTTTAAGTTTAAGGAATGCAAAAATCACTCACCTTAATTTGCTACCAAGACCCTAATCCCTCTTCTTCTTCCCCCTCATCCTCCTCCTCCTTGTTCTTCTTCTCCTCCTCCTCCTCCTCCTTCCTAGTGGGTTGTGTGTGCATGATTTAGGGTGGGGCAAACCCCCCCTGAAGCTTAATTTGCTACCAAGGCCCTCATAGCTCGTCTTCTTCCTCTTCCGCCTCGTCCACCTTCTCCTCCTCCTCCTCCTCCTTTTCCTCCTCCTCCTCCTCCTCCTCCCTAAATGGGGGGGGGTGTATGTGAATTAGGGTGGGGCAAAAGTAAAGAACCTCTCTATTTTCACGTGACAAAAATCCTCCTTTTATTTATTTCTTTTTATTTTTTGGGTTCAATTCACCCTCTCTATTTTGTTCTTCCACCTCATTTCTTTTTCTTTTTTTTTGACTAGGTTGTAATAATCTACTAAATCTAGCATGCTTCTAATTATTCCCAAAATTAATAAAATCAATACTTGCTCACACATACACACACACACACACACACACACATATATATATATATACGCGTGCGCACACACACACACACACACACATAAATATCAAAAATAAATAACTTAAACTATGTATGAAAAATATACATTAGCACATAAGTCAAATTTAACAATTAAAAATTCGGAGTGTTACATCATTCCCACCTTAAAAAAAGTTTCGTTCTCGAAACTTGAAGCATCTAATTGTCGAACACAAGATCAACCATAAACAAGGTTCACTTAAGAAATAGATTGCGCATATAAACAAGCACATATACATGCATCAAGCAAAAAGTCAATCACATGCGCACATATGCCCTTTAGGTAAAAAATCGCATGATTTTTGCTGTAATACCTCTTTCGCAATGCCCCGCCCAAAAAAGCAGGCGCGTCACCACTGTCTTCATGAAACAGAATCTATATCATTGACATATAATAAGGCCTACATTCCCAAAGCTATCCAAAAGCATTCAACAACTAGCTACCCTTCTTAATGCTCTTGTGGTCCATTTTTTTCTTCTAAATACTTGAAAAATGGCACGGACATGAGTTCCACCAGCCTGGTGAATAAAATTTAGCTTCCTCGTTGTTACACTTTGCCTATTAATTGGTTAACACATAATAATCACATAGTATGCGCATGACACAGGATTAAAACGTAGCATATAACACATAGAAGGTGATATAAGAATATGGTCGTGCTAAAAGATACAATTATACATTTTATATCTATTATGCAAATTATACTCTTGAAACATCACAAGCAAACACACCTATATGCCGTAAGGCAGGTGCCCAGATTAGCTTAGCCGTACTTGACCCATAGCATTTACGATTCAAAGACCCACATTTTTACTTAAGTCCCTAAACAAAGTCTACCATTAGCTTATTCACAAACTAACAATAATTATGTCATACCAACCATGCCCCCTTAGACTCCTGGTCCTCTCTCGAGGTTAAAAGAAAGTAGAGACTACTATGCTCGACTAATGGTCCGATTAAGATTATAATCGCAATTTCAACATGCACAACCGCATATTTCTTACAACCTTTTTCATAGTCTCATAATCATATAATATACACTCTCCTAAAATCGATCACAATACCAAAGATACCTTAATATTCTTTTATTTCCAACTTGAAATCTGAATTCACAACATGTCATACATTCTTAGTCAAACCAAACTTCTTAATTTTAGGGGAAATCAGCCCACAACCCACGCGAAGAACCATCACGGCATAAGGGTGGCAAACATATCTTGATGGACCACCCACAGCTTATTCATGCGGTACCGACCAGGAATATACTCTCATTCCGAAGGATGCAATATGCCTATAAAACATAAACTATATAGCCACATTCACATCCTAGTAAATTTGGATCGAAGCCTTCCTCATTAGGGCCCACATGACCAGCATAACACATAAGGCTGACATTCATATCCCCGGGAATAGTTGAAGCCTCTCTCACTAGGTGAACTAAACAGAATGATAGTTATGGCCATAGCCCTAGAGCACAATGTAATAGCATGAGGTAAGACATGAACCTCTTTCCCCATAAAAACATAACTTATATAGTGAGATCATATAGTTCATATTACCGTAGTAATATTTTCCAATGAAACCCAATTTTAGAATTTTAACAAAAACATAGTCAAAACATTGCATAAACTTCAAACAATTGCCGCAAGTTTTCGCCATATAGCTCAACTACAACTTTTGCAAAGGAATGTATATGCACAATTTACTCGAAAACATACACAAACCAAGATATAATCGAACTCCAAACGGTTTCCACAACTTTCAACAATTTATTTCACTATCCTATTATTGCTAATGCTGAAAAATAGACTACCTGTATCCAATTCTCAGCTAATATACGCAAACAGCACACATATACACTAAAAATGATAGCTTCACTCAAAAAGTTATAACGTCATTAATACACATCCAACAATCATATATAGAAAATTTCTAGATATCATGGATAAGTTACAATAAAATTCTCAGGATTTTATGCAAGTAAATAATTCACACAAATTCTAATAATGATAAAATTATGCTGTTAATGTCGCAATTTCGATCAAAATTTCATAACTTAGAAAATACACATCCAACATTGAAGAACATTTATCAGGAGTTGAAAAATATTATGAAGAATATACAATACAATTTTCATATTTTTCACCAATCCAATAACCCCCAGAAATTAAAACACCAACCAAAATTGTGCACTAAGATAGGTTAATTTCAATCAAAAATCCATAACTAAGAAGCTACACATCCAAAATTTAGAAAACTTTACATAAAATTACCAAATATTATGGAAAAGCTACTGTAATGTTTCAGAATTTTTGGCCAAGCAAATAATTCCCAGAAATTCAAACAATGGGCAAATTATGAAAAATTTGAAAATAACATCCTTTTTCCCCCATTTCAATGCTCTTATAACCACATACTCAAGCAAAGCATTCACAACCTGGAATATACATGATCAAATTTGCAATACAACCTTTGAATTTGTAATATCTACATAATCCAACAATCACAAATAATCATGAAATTTCTAGTAGTGAGTTTCTAACAATTGAACTTAAGCTTCTAATCTGTGAAACACTAAAAATATAAAATTCATAGTTTCAATCTTCAATTAATTTCCCAATTCAAGCATGAACCATCAAAATAATCCTTCCCTAATCAATTTTAAGTTTAGCAAATGCAAGAATCAATGACGTCAATTTGCTACCAAGACCCTAATCACTCCTCCTCCTCCTCCGTCCTCCTCCTCATTCTCTCTAATTTTGTGTGTGCATGTGAACCAGGCTAGGGCAAAAGCAAACCCCCCCGAGACATGAAAAATAGATAGAAGATCTGTGCCATTTATAGGCACCATGTGCATGGCAGTGCAATAGATTGACTTTAATGATTTTGGCGGGTGCTGTGTTCGAACATGTTGCTTGATCGTTTTCCTCTCCTTATTTGGCATTTTCTGGGGGCTGTTGCCATCAGTTGGCCTTTTCTTTTTTTCTTTTTTTTGGTTGCATTCCCTATCCATGTTCTCTCCCTATTTTCTTTTATTTGGTAGTCTACCATTTTTGTTAATTTCCATTAGGGCTGGGCAACGGATCGGGTTGGGCTAGACTGGGCTAGTCCATTAACTAAATGAGTTGGACTGGGCCAAGCATATTTGTTAATAGGTTGAGCTGAGTTATGGGCCAAATGAACCTGGCCCGCCCATGACTCGCCCATTACCACTTAGGGAGTGTTTTTGGTGAATTAATTTTTCAATTAATGTCTCTATAATTTTCTAACCAAACTAAACTAATTCAATTCAAAGTTGAAAAATACACAACCAAGATAATAAACAGGTCAGATCGGATCGGCCTGTAAACAGCTCACTTTAGACCCGTTTAAAAACGGAACAAACTTGTGCAAAATAGAGTGTATAATAACTATTGTTATATACAAAGTGTTGGTCATAAGATTAACTAATTAGAACATGTAAACTAGTGTGTCAATTAGGTTGAGAAAAATAATGGGTCACTAAACGGGCCATTAATGGGTCAGTCCAATTCGGCCCATTAATACGCCTGAATGGGCCTGCCCATTACTGACCCTGTCCATTATTGACCCAGTCCTTTATTAGCCATATTTTAAATGGGCCGACCGCTTAATCCAATGGATACCCGGTCCGTTGTGCACCCGTAGTTTCCCTACCCCTAGTTTCCATACACATTATTTTCAATTTTTTTATAGATTATTATTTTATATTTTATCATATATTAATTTTTAGGTAGGAATTAATATTTTAGTTACATACTGCAATCTTTTATAATAGATTTTACTACAAAGTCTAATTCAACTATATATATATATATATATATATATATATATATATATATTATATATATATATATTATATATATATATATATATATAATATATATATATATATATATATATATATATATATCATTCTGTAAGATGTTATAATTTTTCCCCCTGCTGTTAGTATGATGGAATTTCCTTACTTCGTGAGTAGGATCCATATTTTGGGACTAAAAAGTTTATATGGGTCTCTTTTAAAAATAATTGCCGACCAAATACCTAAGACACTAATGACAATTGAGCGTATCCGCCCTTAACTTCGGCCCTCCTTTACATGAAAGTCTCGCTTCGCACCTGACCCCCTTATTTTCACGTGATAAAACCCCCTTTTTTAGTTCTTTTTCTTTTTCTGGGTCAATTCACTCTATCTCAATTCACTCTATCTCTCTCCTTTTTTTTCTTCTACCTCGTTTCTTTTTTTTTTTTTTTTGGGTTAGGCTGTAATAATCTACTAAATGAGCTGTGCTTCTAATTGTTCCCCAAAAATAATAATACTAATACTAGCTCAAGACCATATACATATCAAAAATAAATAATCTAAAGTGTGCACATAAAGTATACACTAGCAAGTAAGTCAAAATTAGCAGCTAAAAATTTAGGGTGTTACACATTATAAGAGTCTATAATACAGAAATTGGACACCTGTGCAATGAGCTGACCCAGTTACTAACCTTTTTAGTTTTTCTGTTTTAGTCAAAATAGAACTGTAAAATTCCAAACACTAGGCCTAAGTTTCCAATGACCCTTTCCTGGCTTTCTGACTCTGTCATTCTCTTCCCTCTACTCTTAATCGAAGCTGGGAAAAGAAACAATCAAGAAGTGAAGCGAACAATCTCTCTCTCGCTCTCAAGTGAGCTAAAGGTGCCTTCTCTAGCACTAACTTTTCAAGGTTAGTGCTAGAGAAGGTACCTATAAACCTAAAAATATTGCAAATTGTTCAGATTGCTTCTTAGTTGATCATTCGCAATTGTAGTTATTGCTGCTAGACCTTGCCTTTTTTTTTTTTTTGGGTCTCTCCTGGCCATGTAAACAGAAGCATAAAATTGCTTTAGGTGGATAAAGTTATCACAATAACATTTATCTATACACCTAAAAAATATTGACATTGTTCAGATTACTTCTAATTAGTTGATCATTTGTAGTTATTGTTGCTAGACCCCACCTTTTTTTTATTTTTTAGGTTGATCAAATTAAATTTTCTTCTCCATTTCCTTACAACTTTTTTAGTTCCTTCGTAATAAATGATCCCTCGGCCACTAAACCTCACATGTCATCGAAGCCGCTCTTCAACTCAAAGTGTGCTCATCCCATGCAAATTCAGCCTAATTCAGGGGTCCCCTATAAATCATGTTTCTTTATACTACTGTCGCTAAAACTGAACCTCCTTTTTCAAAGAAGCTATTAAAGATCTTAACTAGCGAGGGGCTATGACTAATGAGTTTTATGCTTTGATTGCTAATGACATTTGGAAACTTGTTCCTGAACATGCAGCAAGAAATCTTGTGGCTAGTAAGTGGGTTTATAAGATCAAGAACTAGTCCAATGGAACTGGTTGCTAAACATAATCATTAGCAAGGAGTGGTGGATCCAGACATTTGGATCAAGGGTGCAGTGTCAACATCTAACATCCTATTCCTAGTACCCTCTACTTGGTCCATTGCCTCCACTTTTGCTAGGAATACTAGATTTACCCTCACTTAATTTCCCCATCTATTTGACACTTATTAATATTAAAACCGACTTCATTACTCCTTACATTATCTTCTTCACTTTTTACATGTTGTTTCTATTAGGAAACAAATAGATTATACACTTAGTTTAGGAAACAAAGTCCTAGATTGCATACCACTTTGTTTAGGAAACAAAATCTTCGGTGGCAAGATAGCATGATTAACCGTGAAGCATAGCATGTATAAATAGCCATGTAATTTGGGATCATCAAGAATCAAAAGCATACAACACAGAAGTCTTGATCACTCTTCACCCATCCAAATTTCTTTATGGCATCAGAGCTGTAAGATCCACAACATTAAAATTTTTTAGTCATGCTGGAGACAAGAAAAACTTCATTATCGAAGCTCATTCACCATACTTCCTACATCCTTTAGAAGGCCCAGGAATATTAATAACTACAGTAGTTTTTGATGGGAAAAACTACGATCTGTGGCAAAGTGTGTGAATGTGTAGTAGGCAAGAAACTTCTTTGGATGTGCAAAGAGGATAAGGCACATCAGTTCCTTATGGGGCTAAATGATGATGAATTTTCATCAATATGAAGTCAATTACTTGCTCAAGACTCATTACCTCAACTTGATAAAATTTTTAATGTAGTAATGCAGAGGAGAACCACTGAAAAATCACGATGCAACAAGACAACAATGTCGAGACCCAAGCTGCTTTTGCTGTCAATGTGCCCAGAAACGCATCTGCCTCACATCGAACAATATGTCGACATTGCCGCAAAACAAAACATGATGAGCAGAGCTGTTTTGAGATTATTGGCTACCTCACTGGATGGGTACTGCGAGAAGGAGGATGTACCCAAGGAAGAGGACGAGGAACTTGAGGAGGCCGACGAAACGCTGGACGAGGGCGTGGACTAGGAAGCGCATATGCGGCCCAAGCAGCACCCAAGGCAGCCCAGAATCAAGCAGCACCCAAGGCAGCCCAGAACATAGTAAGTTCACCTCTGGTGCCCGGGTTAAGTGCTGACCAAATTCAACACCTACTTAGCCTTATCAAGGCAACCAAAACAAGCTGCGATAAATTATCAAGTAACATAGATTGTGTTGGGATTTGTCCCAAATTCCTTTGCCGGTTTTGGAAATAAATAAAGTTATTTCCTTTTGTGAGATTATTTCTTGGCATCCAAGATCATGTTGTGTGTTTGAGATCTTCTGTATTATGGAAATTATATTATTTCCATACTTTGGGTTGAAGATTTTTCCTTTTTTGGAAAGTTGATGGTTGGTGGCCAAGACATATGTTTGCGGTTAGGATTGAACCCTTGGTACCTGTGGGGCTTCCCTATAAATACTAGGTTGTTTAACCTTGTTTGATGCGGTGCAACTTGGGAGTGCCTGTGGGCAATTCCCTTTTCTATTCCACTTTTTGTTGGGAGTTAGTATTGAGAGATTTTCGTTGTAATTGATCTCTTTCTTGGGTGTTTGAGATCTGTGTCTCTCTTGTTGTTGATCTCTGTATTGGGAATGAGATCGTTCTGTACTAACTCATATGATAGTGGATTTTGTGTCGGTGTTGCCGCCCGTGGTTTTCTCCCGTTTTGGGTTTCCACGTAAATCTTGTGTGTCGCTGTTTTGTTCCTGTTATTCTGGTTTGAATTTCTGAATATCTGTTTCATCCTATCGCTTCCGCTATTATTACCGCTCTAATTTCCTAACAGATTGGTTGCTTGATAGTGGCGAAACATGTCATATGACAGGTGGCCTTAAAAAATTAAGCAAACTTCATGACATTCATCCAATTTTGATGAGAATGTCGAATGTGCAAAATTGAGTTCTACGTAAATAAGGGGTGGTGGAGTTAAATCCAACTATAATCCTTTATGATGTGTTATTCATTCCTGGATTAACTTGCAATTTGATTTCAATTGCACAACTTATCAATGATTTGCTATGTGCAGTGACATTTACCCCACAACTACGTGCGATACAGGACCTTTCTTTGAAGAGGCCGATTGGAGTGGTAAACAACGAAGAAGGGTCTATTTATTTAGCTGAGTAGCACTTGAAGAAGTCAAGACAAATCAAGTCGAGGTCTATGATGTATGGCATCAAAGATTAGGACATCCTTCAAAGGGAGCCATGTTATTACTTTCTAGCAAAGTTGGATTTTTTGAAAATAAAGGTAACAATAAACCTTCTGATGTTGTTTTAGGGCAAAACAAACTTGCTTGCCTTTCCCTTTAAGTGATAATAAAGCCGAAAGTTATTTTGATTTGATCCACTATGATATTTGGGGTGCATACAGGGTTGAGTCTTTATGTGGAGCACACTATTTCTTAACTATAGTTGATGATGCTAATAGAGGAACTTGGGTTTATCTAATGAAGGACAAAACCGAGGCATCTAAGCTAGTCATGAATTTCTGTGTAATGGTGCAAAATCAGTTTAACATGAATGTTAGAACAATAAGGAGCGACAATGGAAAAGAGTTCACCTCTGGTCCCATGAAGAAATTTTATAATGACCATGGTATAGTACATGAAATGAGTTGTGCTGATACACCTCCATAAAATGGTAGGATTGAAAGGAAACATCATCACATATTAAATGTAGCAACGGCCCTTTCTTTTCCAAGCAAATCTACCATTGGAATTCTAGGGAGAATGTACCTTAGCAGTAGCATACCTAATAAATAGGACACCTTCTCCTATTTTGAAAGGCAAGACACCTTATGAGATTCTATTTGATGCACAACCTACATATGATCATATAAAAGTTTTTGGATGCCTATGCTATGCTCGTAAATACCAAAGGCAAAAAGATAAATTTGCTTTCTGGAGTACAAAAGGCATTTTTGTGGGGTATCCTTTGGGAAGAAAGGTTGGAAAGTTTACAACTTGGATTATGGGGAATTATTTGTTAGTAGAGACATACTATTTTATGAGGACATATTTCCCCATATGAATCCAAACAAGTCATGTGAGGATAGTATGCATGATATGAGAATTTTTGACCTTGAGTATTCTTCTCAGGGAAAAGAAATGCATGCCCATGACAACACAAACACAGCCTTTGACACTTCTCAATCAAGTGGACCAGACGAAATAATGCAGTCTGTTGATGGACCTCACAATCACAAAGCTCAAACCAGAACTGGACATGAATTTCAGTCCAACTCTAAGCCGAAAATTAGACCTGGACATGAAATACAGTCCAGTCCTGGGCCATCTGCGCCTGGACCCAAGACTGTCGCGGTTACTGGCAACAAATCTAGAACAGAGACTGCCGTAACTAGTGGCAAATAAATCTGGGCTTGATGAAACAAGCCCAAAATGCCATGTGGCCTTCCCTGGTCCGCCAGCAACTGAGTCCAATAGAATGCGTCGAACTCCACCACTGAGAACTCAGCAGACAGGGGGAGTTCCAGTGAAAAGCCCACAATAGAAAATTTGGGACGAGCAAGCCGAGAACGAAAGGTGTCAAGTCATTTGCAAGACTATGTGTGCTACCATGCTAGAACAAAAGACCCCACTTCATCTAACCCGCTCCGAAAGGTCTCCTTAGGTAAGCCTTATCCTATAGTTAACTATGTCACTTGTGAAAAGTTTTCTAGTGCACATCAATAATATCTGGCTGCTATCCAAAATTGTGGAGCCAAGGTATTTTCAGGAGGCTGTTCATGATGCAAATTGGAGAGAAGCTATAGGAAAAGAAATTGAGGCACTCAAAACAAATAAAACTTGGACAATCGAGGACTTGCCGCTAGGTAAAAAGCCTGTCAATTATAAATGGGTATATAGAGTCAAGTACAATTCAGATGGATCTATCGACGATACAAGGCAAGACTTGTTATTCGAGGAGAACAACAGATAGAAGGATTTGATTTCAATGAAACATTTGCCCCGGTAGCAAAAATGGTAAGTGTGCGATGTTTTCTATCAGTAGTTGTTACTTAGGATGGTAACTACATCAATTGGATGTTAACAATGTCTTCCTACATGGGATCTACAAGAGGAAGTCTACATGAAATTACCTCCTAGCTTTCACTTCACAGGACCAAACAAGGTTTGCAAACTACAAAAATCTCTTTATCAACTAAAACAAGCTTCACGACAATGGTTTGCCAAGCTATCCTCAATATTATTACGTTATGGGTTTATTCAATCATATGCAGATTACTCTTTGTTTACCTATAAGAAAGGAGATATTTATATGGCCTTATTGGTATATATTGATGATCTGGTACTTACTGGCAATAATTCTGATGTCTGTCATAAGTTCAAGTAATACTTGAACAATTGTTTTAAGATTAAGGACTTAGGTCCTTTGAAGTATTTTCTAGGTATTGAAATAGCACGAGGGCCACAAGGATTATTTCTATATTAAAGAAAATATGCCCTATAAATTGTTGAAGAATGTGAACTTCTTGGCTCCAAACCTACAGATTTCCCAATAGAGACAAATCATAAACTTGCTTTGGCTACAGGAAGCAAACAAGACGATGCAACTCGTTATGGATGTCTTATCAGGCGACTTATCTATTTAACAATTGCACAGCCTGAGATATCTTATGTAGTACATATATTATCACTATTCATGCATGAACCAAAGGAGGAACACATGGAGGCTGCCAAGCGGGTGCTGCACTACCTAAAAGGGGTACCAGGACAATGTTTGTTATTAAAAAGTGATTCTAATCTTTGACTTTATGCTTATTGTGGTGCACATTGGGGAGTCTATCCTCTTACGAGGCATTCTCTAAGCGGTTATTATGTTACCATTGGAGGTTCTCCTGTATCTTGGAAAACAAAGAAGCAAAGTATTGTTTCTAGATCATCAATAGAAGCAGAATATCATGCTATGACCAACGCTACTATTGAACTAATTTGGATAAAGTCTTTCCTTGCATCACTCTGGGTCTTTCCTGTCAAGCCCATGAAACTCTATTGTGACAATCAAACAACATTACACATTGCTAAGAGTCTCGTATTTCATGAGCGCACAAAATACATTGAAATAGATTGTCACTTTGTCAGAGAACGAATCATGTCTGGAGATCTCACAATTGATTATGTGCCTTCGAAGTATCAAATAGGTGACATTTTTACTAAACCTCTCGGGAAGCAACAGTTTCAGTTTCTCAAAGGCAAGTTGGGCATCGTCAATCCCCATACTCCAACTTGAGGGGGAGTTTAGGGAACAAATATATTAACACTTAGTTCAGGAAATAAGTCCTAGATTGCATACTACTTTGTTTAGGAAACAAAGTCTTTGGCAGCAAGAAAGCATGATTAGCCGTGAAGCATAGCATGTATAAATAGCCATGTAATTTGGGATTGTATGATCATCAAGAATCGAAAGCATATAATACAAAAGTCTTGATCACTCGTCACCCATAATTTTTCATCCAAATTTCTTTAGTTTCCTAAATGGAATTGAATCAATCTATATTAAGCTAGAAAAAATTGAAAAACTTAGCTAAGAAATCAAGAAACAATGGAGGTCAAGCAGCAAGTCATATGTTACTATTTCGTAATTAGAAAATCAAATTCTTATGCTCTTAGCTGTTCACTCAATTGTTATTTTAAAGTGAACAGAATTCAAGCTTATGCATTTAGAAAAGTTGGTTTTGGAGAATGATATTCACAGGGATTTAAAGATTAGATCATTGACAACATCGCAAAACCAGAGGATGCTATGATTTGCTTGTGAGTGATGTTCAAGGCTACAATTCAGCTGGATGGGATATTTGTTGAACCAATCCTTGCCATTTCTCTAACTTGCTTGCTTATGCTTCTACCCAGATAGCATAGATCTTACATCATATCCTAAAAATATTAAGCCAAGGCACAAATGTTGAAAAGTTAGTGCTAGAGAAGGCATCTTCAGTTCACTTGAGAACGAGTGAGAGAGAGGGGGAGGGAGATAGAGAGAGAGTTCGATTTGTTTCTTGGTTATTTCTTTTTCAAGCTTTGATTAAGAGCATAGGGAGGAGATTGAGAGAATCAGAAAGCCAGGAGAGGCTGGTTGGAAACTTAGGCCTAGTGCTTAGACTTTTAGGCTCTGTTTGGACCTTAGAAAATTTAGTAGAAAGAAAAAAATTTGAAAAAGTTACTTTTTTCTTATATTTGGTTTAGAGAAAATCATTAAGAAAAAAAAATATAGAGGAAAGTTAGGTGAAAAAATTATTAAAAAAATAGTGATAAAATTTTCCTCATAAAATCATAAGGAAAGTTTGAGTAAAATTTTCAACCTCCTCTAACCTCACATTACTTAGATGACATCAACATGATTCAAGCAGTTCAACAACATTTAAATTTCTCATCCAAATTCTTGTATTTTTTCCTCAATCCAAACAAGAGAAAAAACTTATTTTCTTCCTACTTTTTTTCCTTCACATTTTTTTCCTTCAATTTTTCTTTCCATCAAATTTTCTAATGAACAAACGGAGCCTTATAGCTATATTTTGATTAAAACAGAAAAACTAAAAAGGTTAGTAGCTGGGTCAGTTCATTGCGTAATGCACTATGATCCACAGCTGCAAGCAGGTAATAAATAGAAGACTTTTTCTACTGATGTTCGTTCTGTTATTATTATACTCTTTGTATCCCTTTCTATTTTCAAAAGTGACCTATTTGGTACCTTGTCAAAAATACATTTTTTTCATAGACTTGGTCAAGCGAGTTTACATATGTCAACAGGCTAGTTTTATTGATTCCTGCTTTGCTACTCATGCATGTCGCTTGAAAAATCACGAAGCTCCGTGTCCTTGGTCCCCGGATCCAGTAGTTCCTTGCCTCTCATGGTTTCTGTTGCAAGAAAAACAGAGTTTTAATATTTGTAAACCCCAAGTGCAAGGTGTATCGTTGAGTACTTGGGGTGTCGTCCGCAGAAATTGTGTTTCCAACTACCAGAGTTCACTAGAGCGTCTCAATCTAGGCGAGATCAAAGGTGAAAGAGAAAAGACTAAACTACGCTACAAATACAGAAACAAGCGACTTGGAGTTGTGATTTTACCAATGGATGAACCAACTAACCAAGACGAGTCCTAACCTACCCGAACCACACTATGAACAAGAGATGGTCGGTTGCACCATCAAAGACCACCCAAGCCCTCTCTCAAGGGTCATGAGCTAGTCTAACTCGTGTAACCACCTACTTTCGTGGGGTTAGGCGAATTAGACCACAAAACTAGCAACCCCGGACCTAACTCGATTCGGATACTATTCTCATGTCCCGAACTCGGCTATTCCCTCTCCCACACCAGCTAATTGACCTCACCTCTCAGCACGCCCAAAAATATGGATGAAAGCTCTCTCAAGCATTTCATCGAACACCTGGCGGGCGTTAAGGAAAACTCTAAGTTCTAGGCACAGATTGGGTATGGTTAGGCCAAATACAAGATTAGTTAGCCATCAAGAGGCTAATCACAATCCAAGCCAACACAATGTACCAACAAAACATCAAAAACACAACAAAACCTAAACTAACAAACAAGAACAAGAACATGAAGAACAAAGCAAAGGAAATGAAATAAAACGAATTTAAACGAGTAAATAACATAAATTAACAACGAAATTAAACATATAAACTAAAAAAAGCAAATACAAGAATTAAACTAGCAAAACATAAACAAGAACAACAATGAAATAAATAGAGAAAGGAAGAGGGAAACTTATGCTTGAATTGATTGAAGAACTTGAAATCCACAAGCTTGAATCCCAAAATACAAACTACAATCCTAATCTAATCCTCCTATTGAGGTTTTTATTGGCTAAAAACCTAACCTAAACTACTCTAGGAATCGCCAGAGCAAAACCCAAGCAAGCTCCCGTGCGACCTCTCGACGACCCCCCAAATAGACGCCCGAACGAAGCCTTAAATAAACCGAGACCGGGAAAAACTGGGAGGATGGCACGACCGTGCCACGTGGCACGGCCCGACCGTGCCACGTTGCTGGCACGGTGGGCCGTCTCCCCGGTTTTGCCCGGTTTTGTTCATTTCCGCCGGTTTTCGCTGTGTTGTCCCGTCTTCGTCCCTTTTTGCGACGTTTGCTTGATGTGGAGTTATTTCCTACAAAACGCAAATAAAACAAGGTAAAATCCTATAAAATAAAGTTATTATACGAGCAAAAAGTGGGAGAAAGAGGCGCGTAAAATAGGTAAATTTACCGTTCAACAGTTTCTCTCGTTGTGATTCATATCCTTCTATATTTGTGCGTCACAGAGGTTCTGACACCCTTCTTCTTTTGTATGTCAATGACATTATTCTAACTGGGAGTTGTTCCACTATTATGGATTCTTTCATTGATCTCCTTTTGACAGTACGCTATGAACAATCTAGTATCTAGGTAACTTGCATTATTTTGTAATTGTGCATGTTTCTTGTTCATTCATAGTTTTTCTTTCCCCCTCCAAAGCAAGTACATTACATACTCATCTTCTTTGTCATCTTCAAACCTACTAGCCTGTTTGCACTCCTTCTACTACTAGGATTCCTTTATCCCTTTTTGATGGTGAATTACTTGTTGATCCTTTCGAGTGCAGAAGTATAGTAGGAGCATTACAAATTATAACTATGACTCGACCTAATATTGCATATGTAGTAGTTCATGTAGTTTTCTAATTTATGCGTGCTCCCCATACCACTCATATGTTTGCTATCAAGCATATTTTGAGGTACTTGTAGGATATGCTTGATCATGGGATTTTATTACGAGTTGCAATGGTGCCTTTTTTGTTGTAGCTTATTCTGATGCCAATGGGGTTAGGTGTACAGACACTTATCGTTTCCATGATGAGCTACACAGAGCTTTGTAGCTCAAATCTCACTGCTTGGCACTCTAAGAAGCAATCCATAGTTTCTAAGTCCTCTACTGAATATGAGTATCATGTCGTCGTTTACACCATTCTTGAAAGAATTAAGATTTGTAAATTACTACATCATGATAACAGTATGTATATCCTGTTATTGTTTTCCATGAGAATGCGTTGCTCAATGCCCTTTCTTGTGCATTATGTACCTACTAGGTTTAAGTTAGCAGATATTTTTGCACAAGAATTGTCATCCCAGCAATTGTCTTTACTCCATTCCATTCTATCCACGCACTCTCCATACAAAATGATGGGGTGTATGATAGGAAATCGGATTTATATATTTTTGCTACCATAAATACAAAGTTTTAGGGCTCCCAATTCGACAAATCACTCAACCCACACCGTGTCAAAGTATCTGTTTTGTGAATTATTATTAAAAATGTCATTTATCTAAAAATGATTGATGGAGTAGAATTTCAAGCCCTGAATCTATATAAAATTTTGCTAAATGAATTAGCTAATACCATTGATATCATGCCAGGAAAAGAGTTACTGATGGTTTGGCTCCAAACTATATGATGATCTTCTTCTTGAGATTCAATGAAAAAGGCAGAGATCAGAGGGCCTGCAAAACTAAAATGACTTTGTCGGGCCTGATAGATGACATGGGCCCATGATAAGGATCTCAACGTCCATATGTAGGAACCACATGCCCTGTCTTATGAGTGTGACCCATGTCTACAAGTTATCATCACCAACTAGTTTTTTGTTTTTTTGGCGGCCCCTCAGGAGTCATGAGTTTTTTTGCCCCTTTTGATATTTTATTATTTGAAAATTAAGCTAAATTCGGTTTATAATGATAGAGTTCTCCAAATATAGATTTTTTTTTCATCATAAGATTCAACACAAAATTTCATTTGAGAAAAAAAAAAAAAAACACCAGAGTCGAATAGCTTAAACTAACATGTAATAGTTAAAGTGATGGCTAATGACACTGAAAATTATATTAGTCTTTTCTGATTGAGATAAGAAGCACTGCCCATTTTATCACGTAATGTTCCTCTCCCCCCCCCCCCCCCCCAAAAAAAAAAGAAGCTTGTTAGCTAAATTTGAACTGGGATAAGCCCTCTTCGTAACAAGCTGTAAAATATTATCTGGATTCAAATATCAACAACAACACAAACAACGTAATTATACACTATGCATAATAATGTAGGTAACTATTATACCCAATATAAACAATGTACATGTATGTGTTAAATTGTCGGTATATAATTGGAAATCTAACTAGGGTGATGATATGTGTCTTGCTGCAAGACACTCTTAAATATCTTAGCGTAACTCAAATTAATATATTTTATGATCTAAAAACACCAAATTTTTATTAATTACAACTTATTATGAGTTACAAAGCTTTAATATTCGTTAGTTACGCCAACAACTACAAACTGACATCCTAATCGGACTAACTCTATCCGCATGGCATATGACATATGTAATTTTGTAAATGTGAAAAATTATATATAAAAGGATGATTTTACATAATTTATAAGTTGTGACAACCTTCTATTATTCAATCATATTATTTTGTTCCAATTTAATATGTGATAAGATATATTTTAAGCGAAAAAAAGATACTTAAAAAGTGTCTTACTGCAAGACATTTATCGTTTTGCATCTAACTGATATGCACGTCATTGTCTCTTGGCTGAAAACAAAGTTGAGGATTTTAATGGTTGCCTTTATTATCTTATAAAATCTTACACTTAAGCTTGTCTTTTGAGAACTTTAAAAATTTTCCTTTGTTTTTTTTTTTAACTATTATCAATTTCGATTTTCGAAAGATACTAAGAAAATGTCCTTTCAAAAAATTTCACCAAATCAAAGTAATAATACAATTTTTATTATGGGGACCATATTAAGATGGAAGACTCTATGCTTTCGACATCTGATGCTAAGGATATCTGCAATCCCCAGAGGCAGATATAGATTTTTGGAATAATGTTGTCAGATCAATAAAATTTTTAGAATTTTGTGAAAGAAAAACTGTGAAATTTTTTGATGGGAACATTCATATAGATTTAATTGATATATAAAATATAGCATCGTCAAAAATTGAGCATGGTTACATGAAATTTTTTCTTTTTTTAAATTGCCACTAACAATCACAGCTATATTGAAGTCGAATAACTGGAACTTATGATCATAGGTACGGTGACAAGTTACTTCATAGAGATCATCATTAAAACATAGTCATAAATCTGACATAACATAAATAAAACCCAAAAAACAAAAAACAAAGAAAAGGCTTTCAAAAACGTGAAATCACCAACTTCACATGAGGAGGAGCCAGAGTCACTATTACTACAAAGAGGCTTCGGCAATTATGGCAGTTGGGACTTTTTTGTGAAATGCAGTTTTCTTCTGCATTTATTGGGTGCAAAATACCAACGTTTGAATTAATTGGATTAAGTGTTTCAGATGTCAGTCAACAAGAATAATTAATTAATAAGCATTTGACAAGCTGATACAACTTTTTTTTCTCCTTAACAATTTAGGCTAGAAGTTGATTCAATTAGCCTTTGTGCCTCTAGACTTTAGGGGAAAGAACCTGTTAGATTTACTCTTTTTGCTTTCCATTGTGATCACCTCAAATGTGTCATCTTTTCCTGAATTTCTAGCGTTGAACTTGAAATGATATGTGCATGTAAAATAGTAGCATCAAATGCTTATTTTAAGATTTTTAAGCACTCATACATCACAGAATATTATGTGCTTTCAGAAACACATGCTTTCGCATGGCACACAATTTTTTTTCTCAAGTGTGCTTGTCATATATAACATTTTAATATGCTTTAAATTTGCATATGTAGCTTTTGAGTGCATGTACACTCAATTGCATAAAGTAGGCTTTGGTAACATGTATATAGTAATAGAAATTACAACTAGTTACCCTGATAAAAGAACAAACTTGACCTAAAGGTACCATCTCACTGATGAGAATTTAGGACATACAAGATCCTATGTTTAGTGACACAAATAGCGCATAAAAAAAACTATTAATTTGTGATAAGCATTCATGCGATCTACCCTTTTAAATATTGTGCAACTATTTCAATTTTTCAGTCACTAGTTTTACTCTAAAGATTGAATATACTTAAAGGCTTGAATACCAACAAGTATAAACCTCACAAAATCACAAAAAAATGTGCATTATCTCCTACTCCACCTGAGAGCATTAATGGTAGAAATTGCATTTTGGACGATTATTATATAGACAATTCAGGTGTACATATTTAAGGTACGCCCAGTCTTACATGGCAAGCCACGTATTTTCAAATAAAACACAAGCACGAGATGATCTGGAATAAAAAGCAAAATGAAAAGCATCAAAAAGCAGTTTTACACCGACAAAAAATTAATTCAAACATTTTCTCTCTCATTCTATTCTCTTTCTCTCTCTACAAACTATTGCTATGATGCCTAAGATTTCTTACGCTCGAACACCATTGCTTATGAAATTTTATGAGATTCAAACGTACAAGTGAAGAAATTCAACAAAAACTCCTAGAATCAACTAAAAACAGGAAGTTTGAACTAAAAAACTGAGCACTTGGAAGTTAGGTTTGCTTGCTACAATGTGGACGTTAGCATAGCAAATGACCAAGAAAAAAGAAAACTCTAGATTCAACAATAGATATATTTTTTGAACAATAGTGTAACGTGAGCTTTATGAAACAATGATCGCAGCCAATGGAATTCATGAACAACAGATATAGAGGCTTGTCTTTTTTGCGAGGCACTGTTATCTATTTTGTCGACAAACTGAGGTTTAACTAGTGAACATTAGTTATATGTTTGGTGAACATTGCTTATATGTTTCGCGAACGAGTGTTATCTCCTGTAGGAACAACTTATATTTGCTTTGTCAAAAACTTCTATGTTAAGTATTTATTCATGCTAATTTCATCAAATCAAAGATGAACACAAACATTATAAGTGTATCAATTACCATAGACATAGGGCTTGTTTTTTTGCGAATAATTGTATTTTTTGAACGACTTTTATATGCCTTGTGAACAATGCATATCTAGCTTGTGAACAGCTGATAAATACTTTGTGAACATTGCTTGTCTAGCTTGTGAACAATTAATATGTGTTCTGTGAATACTTGTTGTCTATTTCGTGATCAAGCAGTATACCAAGCATTTATTCATGTTAAACTAGTTTGTGAAATATTAATGTGTGTTTCGTGAACATTAGTTATCTGTTTTTTTAACTACTATTGTCTGCCTTGTGACCAACCAGTATATACTAATGTAATACTTGGTTAGATGTAACTAATCTTGTAATACAAACAAATTTGTAATTGTGCTTTTATTATCTTATTTGGTCGTATGAGAGTATTGTAATAAAGGACTTTCTTGTAATTATAATTACCACAAACTAAGTAATAATGATTGCATTGCAAAATTGATTGCATTACATTGTCATTACATTACATCCAACCAAACATCACATAAGTGTTTACTCATGCTAATATGACTTGTGAATCACTAATGTGTGTTTGGTGAATATTACTTATTTGCTTTGTGAACAGCTGTTTAGATTTGTATTTGAACCTCCAAAACCACTTCAAAATCAAACTAGGTTGATTATGAAGCTAATGATCAACAGTACCAGTAGAATCCTCTATATGACTTGCCCCAATTCAAAATATGAAACAATTTGAATGCAAAGAATGTAAAAATCAGCACAAAATTTGGGTAGCTTGGAGAGGAAGCAAGCCAAGCCTCTGCCCAATAAACAACGTACAAATTTTAGCAAATTATGAAATTTAGGGCAAAATAAACAACATGAAAAAGCCCCAAAAAAAGGAAAAAAAGAAAAAAATGAAGTGAATGGAATAAAATACTTGGCACAAATTAATAGGATTGTACATGTAGTGAAAATGCGCATGGGAAAAAGGGGGTGTTTCAGAAAAAGGAGCATCAGTGACGATGTTTTGGCTTGCAAATTTTGGGTGCCAAAAGCATATATAATAATTTGTCTTTTTCTTCTTGTCCAATAATTTATTCTAATAGAAAGAAAAATTTTATGTATCTAATGAATTTACTATCTATTTATAGGGTATTTAAGATCATTCTATTAGACATTTAGGGGTTATCAACTGGACGAGAATTAAATTCAAGTCCCAAAGGCTTGGTAACTATTTCGTTTTTTATTCCTAAGCAAAGAAACTATAGGTCGCCCAGATTCAACGCTAGTAATGTTGATAAATAAGTGGTAACTGTGTCTATTGGCCTTTCGCATGTATTTACTTAATTGCCAGTTGTAGGTTCGCCTTAACATTTTATTTTATTTTTTTTTTACTCACACGCAGGCGTGCGCACACAGGGAGTTTATAAAAATATTAGTTGATTGAGGTTCAAATAATTTAACACTTGCTTCTTTTTGGGTGTGTTTGGTTTTAGGAAAGTCCGATGGAAAAAAAAAATTTTAGAAAAATGGTCTTATTTCCTTTAATTTGTTTGGATTTTAAAAATTGGAAAGAAAAAAAATTGGTGGAAAAAATCATGGAAAATTTGATTAATTTGGTTCAAAATATTTTTCGCCCAAAAATGAAAGGAAAGTGATTGGAAAATCTGGAGCACATATATCCCGACTCTCTCTCTCTCTCTCTCTCTCGCCCCCTTCTCTACAAAATTGTTGAACAGAGCCACCAGCACCCAAAACCGCAGCCACCAGCACCCATAACCGGAACCACCTCTCACTGAAGCTAGTCATCGTCAATGGCAAAATCTACCGCAGATGCCGTGTTTAGCCCCCCGAACCATCCATCGCCGTCGCTTGCACCACCACCAACAAGTTTGAACATTCTCCAATTCACAAACCAGATAGAATGGATGAAGTGCGCTGATTAAGCACGTTCATAGCTCTTGAGATTGAGAAAGAAGAATTTGAGTACAATATCACAATTTGGGTTAAAGGTACATTCAACAATAGCGTTTTGAGTAGCGTTTAGTATTTTGATCAAGTCAGCACACTAATTAATCAATCTTTAGTATTCGATAACCTAGTATTTTAACTAGCATTTCAAGTAGTATTTGACGTTCTAAGCAGCATTTTTTGAAAGCGTTTTATATTTTTTTACCAAAAATATCCTTTGGAAATTTTATATTTGGAAATTTTACATTAAGCAGCTAACCTAACATTTAAATTTACCGAACACATTTGTTTCAACCGTTCATCTAAACAACTATCCGCTAACAGCTAAATTAGAAACGATATCAGCTACCTAAACAATTGTCCGCTATGTGAACCACTATCCCTTATCGAAACAGCTAATTTTGTCGAACATGGCCTAAATTTGATAAAAATAGTTAAATCAATTTGGAAAAATTAGACTAAATTACAAAAAAATGGGATTAATTATTCGAAAATTTTTCAGATTTGGGTTCTATATTGGGAGGTTTAGCGTGAAAGGGATGAGGACGCATCTACAGTACGTGCAAAAGATCATAAATATCCTCCTTTTTTCCTCTTTTTCTTATTTTTCATTCATATTTTCTTCAGATCAAACAAGGGAGAAAAGTTTGTTTTTTACCCATTTTTCTTTCCTCCTATTTTTTTCCCTTCTAATTTTCTTTCGTACTTATTTTCTTAAAACCAAATACAACCTTAAGGAATATATCTCATAATCAAATCTTATAAATGAAGAAAAACTCAAATACGAGAAAAATGTACATGGAGTTGATTCAAATACTTTTATTTTGATTAAAGAAGGGGGGAGGGAAAAAAAAAGGGCAGAAAAACTTAGCCTTCGACCGAGTGGACGAAACGGCTAGTGCTACAGTGCAGAACAATTCCAGTCTGCAACTCACATGGGGTAAAGCCCAATAATTACACAAAAACACAGGGCGTCCTTGTAAATTCCCCGCCAATTTGTTCGAATTCTTTTACTTTCGGACCGTTGGGGGGCCCGTTGTAGACAGTAAGATAACGGTTAAAAAACCCCATTCAAAAACGGAAAACCAATTCTCCTTCTTCCTTTACTTACAAACATCCAACACACATACTCAGAACACTTTTTCTCTCCAAAAAAACACCTTTGTGCATCCAAACTGAAGAAAACAGCTTCGCAAAACTAGAGAAAAACAAGAGGGATAAAGTTGTGCTCTTTTCCATTCCCATGGGTTGTGTTTCGTCCAAATTACTCAAGAAAAATCTACAGCAGGAACTGTTGTATGGCAATGGGGAACTACCCAACCATGTTGTTTCTCTCACTTCTAGCACTTATGGTGTTCTGAAACTCGAGCAAGACCAAAAACAGCTTCCAATTAAGAAGATTAATGAAATTGTTGGGCAAAAACGAGAAGAAGATGCACCCAAAGTTCAAGCCTTGAGATCGAAAAGATCGCCACAGAAAGACGACTTAGAGGTGATTAATGCTTGGGAACTTATGGGGGATCTTGAGGAGGAAATACCCATTTCAAATCAGCAAAAGAAGAGCCCTAAATTGATGGGTTTTCGAGGTGGGTATTTGGAGAAAGTTGAGAAGAGTCCTTTTAAGAGTTTAAATCAAGTGTGTTCACCGAAAACAGTGAAGAAATTGGGTGGAAAAGAGAATAAATCAGGGAATGATTTTGCGGGAGATGGCAAAGTGGGCAGATTGGATTGTTATACTACTCCAAAAGGGGTGTTGAAATCATGGAATTTATCGACAAATTCGAGCAATAAACATCAGAAGGCGACTTCTTTTGACAGTCCAGGGAGGAGCAATTCTGGGGCTTTGCCTTCAAGGAGGAAGAGTCTAAGCCCACTGTTTGATCCAGACCTCATTGACTCAATTGACAAGGAGTTGTCTCAAGAGGCAGAGCAAATCAAGAAGATGGTGTCCCCTCAAAAACCCAAATCTCAATCCCCAAGACCAAGGTACCCAATCAATTCTTCAATGTCTATTCTTGAGAAATTTGAGGGAAAATGCCCACCTAGGGGTGAAAACTCTGTTGTGATCTACACTACCACATTGAGGGGTATTAGGAAGACTTTTGAGGATTGCAATGTCGTTCGATCCATCATTGAATCGTACTGCATTCGAATGATCGAACGAGACATTTCCATGGACTCCGGATTCAAGGAAGAGCTAAGGAAGTTGATGGGCACAAAGGAAGTGAAGGTGCCACTTGTTTTTGTCAAGGGCAGACTCATTGGAGGGGCTGATGAGGTTGTGAAGTTGGAAGAGGAAGGCACGTTGGAGGGCTTGTTCGGTGGGATCCCAAAAGCTAGGGCTGTATGTGAAGGGTGTGGTGGAATTAGGTTTATAATGTGCATGGATTGCAATGGGAGTTGCAAGGTTTTGGATGAGAGTCAAAACAAGATGGTGAGGTGTGTAGAATGCAATGAAAATGGGCTTGTTCAGTGCCCAGTTTGCTGCTGAAAAGAGTACATCTTTTTCTAACCTAGTATATTAGGGTTTGTTGTTTGTTTGATGATGATTTGATTGGGATTCTGTTAAAGGATCTTCTTGATGGGGTTGCTTACCATTTGTTATTGGTTACTGTAGGATTAATCATATTGCTTAATGAATGATTGATCACACTATTTGACTAAATTGTACGTCTTTTCTTTCTGTCCATAGGGTTATGAAGTGTGTGTTTTTTTTTGGGGGGGGGTTACTAAATTGTCGATATCTTTGTCATGGCTCAAATTTGACTTTTAATTGTAGCAAGATTTCTTCTAATCCCATCTTTCTGTTGATTATATGTCACATTGTCAATGACAACAATGATTAATGGTAAATGCTAAAAGAGGATGTTTTGACGTGACTTAATGAATGTCAACAACCAAAGAAAGAATATATACAAGTGTGTAATCCATTTTCCATTATGGATTTTGAACGATTTAAATCTTATTAAAGGTGCAAAAGAAACTTCACCATCATTTTCCATGTTCCCTCCCCCCCCCCCCCCCCCCAAAAAAAAAAAAAAACTATAATATGAAACCAGGGAGATCAAAGGATAGTAACCTAAAACATTTTTGGGCAAGAAAACTTATGTAAATATCCACTTTATCATCAAACGTGGTTCTTGAAAACTTTATAGAATTTTTACTTTTAATTTTGCTTTTGTATATATCATTAAAAAAATTTTATAAATTCACTTTGTTATCGGCATTGTTAAAACTTTCCAGTTAGTATGACTTTTCAAAGATGAATATAAAACATATTTTTTTCCCCAAAATATTGTCTAAAATTCAAGATGTAAAAATTTGAACATTTCAAAGAAGACTATAACACTTTTCAAGAGGTCCCCCCAAAAAAAAGGAGACTATAACATAAATTAAATTCTTATCCCCAAAAAAAGGAGACGAAAACATAAGTTAAGTTCTTATAACATGCAACCGAGGATTAACCTTTTTTTTTTAATGCACCTAACATTATAAATAGATAAATTAAATTTGATTACTTCCAAATTAATCAAAAGTGGGTTCCACTCCTACAAATCTTCAGGTTATATTCAAGTCTAAGATTGACCTGTTAAGCCTAGGTCAATCCATGACTAATTTTGTCCACCATTCAGCAAAACCCTTAATTGACTAGGGTCCCCTGTTCAGGAAGGTCAAATAGCAATAAGAACTCATTCCCACTGTGGACCTTGCCTCATTCCATGCAGAGACACTTGGACACAACTCACAAGATCATTTGCAACTCTACCAGTTACAAAAGGACTAGGGTCAGCTAGGGGGCAACCAATTTTTGTAAGCCGTAACCGAACCGAGTCCCATAAATAATCCCTTCAAGGAGGTCAGTTGGTTCAACAGCTTCGAACTGACACCTAGTTTTAAAGTATACATTATATTAATATAGTAGAACAAGACCAACCTGCACTTTTGAAGTTCTTATAGAATCGCTTACTTCGATCACATATAACTGAAATCTTAGATCCACATGATTAAAGTCTTAGATCACGTATCATTGGCCCGACCTCTAAAGAAAATTCATTGATTCATCTCTGAGATTGATTCACCTGCTCTCACAAATTGTTTAGCCCCCTAACAACCCCAACACCCCACCCACCCCCCCCCCCCAGACGGACGAAAAGCAACGTACCCTATGTGGTTGACTCTCGGAAAAATTCAGAAAATTTATCAGAGAAAAGACAAAAAGCTACACGCGCATAAGATCAAAATAAATAGATCAAAATAAATAGATCAAAACTTTGGGATGGTACAGGAAGATCGTTCAAGTACAGGATTCCCTACACCTACGTTACAACAGTAATCACAACAATATTGACTCAAAGCAAAGCCTTCTGGATTCACGGCTTAATCTCTTTAATAGGGATTGTATCTGTTTCGCCCACGACCACTGTCATTACCACGCCTTCCTCCACTGGAAGAACCGCTCCTCCCACCACTGGAGGAGCCGCCCCTCCCACCACTTCCCCTGCCACCTCTATGCTGCAGTGGAGGGGTATGTGGTTGCATTCCAGGTTGTTGCCTGAAGCAAGAAAACCAAGCAATTAACATGTTAAACAAGACAAAACTTAGCTGTATCAGAAAAAGCAGGAAGGTCAGTGAGGGCAAAGGACTGAATAATAGAGAGCGTCTATAGATTCCAGGATAAATTTTGATGTTCAAATATTATCCATTTCGGTTTGGTGGCCCAACGTGTCCTTAAACATCATGGCTGAACTAAATTGTAAACTCATCTATGAACCTGAATTCACACAGCACCCCCACCCCTCCCCCCAAAACAACAAAACCTGGCCAACCACCCGCCCCAGTGACTTCCATACATAAATGGCACATTTCGTTTCAAAGTAATTGCTCTCTTTGTCGAACACACTTTTCAATCTAGGACCTTGAGTGGCAACTTAGTGTCCCACCTGAAGCGCCCACTATCAACCAGAGTCAGTGTTCACTGCTGCCTGTTGGGTAGGCAGCATCAGTATACACTTTACATCCATTGGCAAAAACTATTATAGTACAACCATCGTACAGTGAGGAGGAAAAACAATTCATATAGTATGGGAAGTTGGGCGCAGACAGACAAATTATGCAGTTGTCCCGGATCTACATACCCAATTACCATAGATGGTAATTTTTCAAAAGAAATCTCTGAAGTACACCCCTATTCATATGGTCCACTTCCAGAAAGAATGGAAGTTTCCCTCGTCCAAAACGCGCCGACCTGGGTCCACAATAAAAGTGCACCAGAACAGACTGGACACCAATCCCAGAACACCACGATTGTATTTTATGACTTCTATAGATTTTATGAACTTACCCTGTGAGAAACCTCAGGCTGGGTTTTTGCCCATTTTTCGTATACATGTACCAGTGCAAAGTTGATCCATATGTACAAGTTCTTATGCTTTAAAGACAAGTGACCAATTTTGTAGATTGACCAGGTTTCAGTTCACAGGTCCCTGAGGTCCGGACCGTGAGAAACAGCCAGGAAGTGTAAAAAAAGGAAATATTAGTAGAAATGGGATACTGCATCTTTTTTTTTTTTCATTCTGTTTCCTTCCCATTTTCCCTGGACATGATTTAACAGAGCATATGAAAATGCAGAAAAGGATAGAGGATTGACAGGAGAAACTAGCTTCATTTATTATCTACCATTCGCTATTAAAACCCCCAAAAAAATAAAAAATGATATGGAAAGGAGAGGTTGGAAAAAGAAAAGAGCCGGGGGGGGGTAAACCGACCAGCAGGGTAATAACTTACAATATGTATCCAATTCTTCCATCTGGTAAAAGCATTGGCATCATCGCCACACCTGCAGGAGCAGGACCTCTGGCGCCATAGAGTAGTGGCTGTAATAAACAAGTACACATGAGAACTGAACATCGAACAAATTCGAAAAGGAACAAATAAGTGGAAGGATCCTTCAAAAATCAAAACTACTAAAATACAGTACATTCCAATCAATGCTGATCGATTATTACCATTCACAACAACCACCCCATGCACACCTACCAAGGCAAGGAACCGGGAGATACAGATGTACACTGCTCTACCCCCAATAAGCAGAGAGGCTGTCCCCGTGAAGTTCACTGTTTCTTGTAAATTTAAAGTAAAAAATACAGCACTACGGATGCAACCATCTTCCACACAATATTTGGTCATTCAATTCCAAGAATCATAGTTAGGATGATCATGAAATCTACGTGTGCATCAATATATCAATCCCCATACTAAATAGATTCTCTTTATCCACATGACTAAGACATAAGTAGCAGCAGAGCATAGTCAGGGGAAGGAAGACCAAGCTAATATAAACAAGGAAGCGCCAGGAAAATAACATTTAACCTCTTTTTTAAAAAAATGTTACAGAATGATACGGAACATTAGGCCCTCCCTGAACATGCACTCAAATGAACATCATTTGCATCTCATTCATCTCAAACTCAGCAGTCAGCACCAATTGCAATCATCGACTGGTATAACATCAATATATCAAGCTGACCAAATTTAACAGTCAAATTGACACACACAGAGATAAAAGGCTTTTACATGCTAAGGCCAGATTAACACTTCCAATGGTTAACACTACAACAACTGCAATGAGGACTTTATAGCAAGGATAATTGGAGATTGATCCTCCCCTAAATGTACAAGAAGAAAATGGTTACCTGTGCTAAGCCTGGAGCTCCAACCGCACCAAATCCTGGCCCAATAGCTCCAACTGCACCACCAACCATACCATAGCCAACACGAGGAGGATAACCAGGAAGCAAAGCTGATTTCTGTGAATTGGATCCTCCAGATGACTTTTGGTCAGCCTGTGGCTTTGCAAGAGAGCAATCCAAAACTTGACCTGCAGATCACAAAAATAAACCAAAGCCTCAGAAACTAGCAGTGTGAATCGGAAGAAATAGGAACTAGAAAAATGTAGAGGCTAAGGTAACTATAAGGTATCATTACCATCAAGTTCATATCTCTCAGTGTTCTTCAAAGCCTTCATGGCACTTGGCCTTTCTGCAAAATGTATGAAGCCGAACCTGCTGTTCTCCTGGCCAGGTTTAGCAGGAGGCAAAACAACTTTCGTAATTTTTCCATGATGCCCAAAAAGCTCCTTTAACTGGTCTTGAGTCACATCTCTAGGCAGGTTCTTAACATACACGGCCTTAACCTGTCCAGAACTCCAGATATAAGAAGCAGTTCACTAGAAAGGCCAAAATATCTGCAAGTGATTATAAACATGTTCACCTATCACGTAAAACAAGCTGATACAAAATTATATGATTGATGTCATTACACCAAACTGCTCATAAAAGATGCTGAACCACGTCTTCTGTTTACAACATTAAATTGCAGTTCCAAGTACTTGCACCAAGCACATTCCCTAAACCACAACACGAGAATTGCTGTCTACCAGGGCCACAACTCGCAGCAAACAAACAAACAAACTAGAAAACAGCAATTGTAGAAAGAAAAGCAAGCCTCCAAGCCAACTGGTACAAAAGATCACTGCATCCTCAAGCTAAATGATTTAACGAGAACTCCATGATCATCTCAAATCAGCGATCAAAATGTTTTTTGGTCACAAAGCACACTCAGATTATCAGCTAAAGTTATACACATTAACATGCTCACTATACAAGACGAACCGTTATTTTGCTACCAGCACAATCCACCTATTCTACAACAGCAAAATCTCAGAAACAAAGAAAAAAAAATTCTAAAGCAATTGAAAATATCAACTCTCCCTTTTGCTCCAGGTAGAAAACTGTAATATGGATGCTCCATTTATTTTACGCCAAAAAAAAAAGCAGTGTACTGTACCTGAGATCCAGCAGAAGACTCTGCATTCTTTGGATCAGCCCAGCTCACCGTTGGAGAATTATCATCAAGCTTGAAATCTGGATTGGACATCTTCTGTCTTGAATACTCTGCACATGCATGATTGTAATACTCAATGAATGCAAACCCACGGTTGCGACTGGAATTTTGTGGATCCTGAAATGGTGGAACAGGTACACAAATTAACAAACATAAAAAGATAGAGATAATGGTCTACCTTTGAAATGTACATGTGACTTTTGCAGTTTTACTACCAGAAAGCAAACTCAAATCATGCCCCCCCCCCCCCAAAAAAAACCCAAAAAAAAAAAAAAACCAAATCAATATATGAAAAACAAAGAGGCAACAACAAATAAGAACCTTCAAGAGTTCAATTGCAGTCACACCAGGCCCAACCTCTGCCACGACTTTTCTCAAGTCCTCCTCTCCCCAATTCCTGGGAAGATTACCAATGAAGAGCTTATGCTTGGCTTGTGATGAGGAGCATTTTACTTTCTTACCCTGATAATAGATCGATAATAAACTCAATTATCAATACAAAGTGATGGGTGGGGGGTTTTACCCATAAAACAAGGGGGTAAAATCCTTCCCTTCCACAGGCAGTTAAAGAGCAAAAACTGCTTAAGAAAACAAGGACCAAAACCCGCAAAATACACCACCGCATTATTCCCAAATCCCAATTTGGCTACCACGAACTACCATGTGGATATCAATTTCTTACACATAATAAGCAGAAATCATAACTTAGCAATAAAAAAAAAGGGGGCAACAAAGATTTGCAGGATACCTTAAATTCTACATTATTCAACTCCTCCATAGCTTTCGAGGCTAATTCCTTCGTCCTAAACATCACAAAAGCATAGCCCTTGTTTTCACCTGGTCCTTTGCCTTTCATTACTCTGACCTGTGCTTAACAAATGCACATGTAACCACTTGTGAAGTTAACAAATGCAGATGTAGTCATGTAACTATCCCACATCCCACATGACAGGAATATACAACAAACTAACAGAAACATACCTCTGTGACCTCTCCCACAGATTCACAAAAGCCTCTTACATCCTCTTCAGTAGCATCATGTGGTATGCCACCAAGGAATACCTCTGACCCATGAGGAGGAAGAGCAAGGAGCTCAGCATGTTTTTTCTTCTCATCCTCTTCACTTGAATCTTTCATCGCAACATCAGCAACTTTCAGGCTACCAGCCTCTTCTTCCTCCTCTTCCTCTTCTTCTTCTTCCTCCTCCTCCTCTACTTCTTCTACTTCTTCTTCTACTTCTTCCTCCTCTTCCACCTCTTCCTCCACCTCCTCTTCCACTTCTTCATACTCAACCTCCTCCTCTATAGTTTCTTCAGGATCATTTTCTACATCCAGATCCACCTTCTCTTCAGATTCGATTGGCTTTGTGGCCTCAGGAGGTGCTGTCTCCGGCTTTGAAGTTGCTGCTGCAGCAGATCTTGTTCTTGGCATCTCTTATGTCTAATCTTTTAAACTTGAATGATAACTGTGGAAAAAGTACAAAGGCCGGGTGCACACCAAAAAGAAAGAATAGAAAGATGGAAAGGAGCAAAAAGACAGGCCAAAAGGAATCGCACATTAAGAATCTCGAATGAATCTGTGCCATGACTGATGGCACAAGGAGGTTGCAAGCTGAATGAACAATAGACTACCAAGAGACAGGCAAGAGACAAACTTGAATGATGACAACAAGGATGACAAGATGATAAACAGGTGCAAAAAATGAAGCAATGAAATTTTTGGTCTTATCTACATATCATTGCAAAGGATGCAGATACAAGAGACAGAGAAGAAATTATATAAAAAGAAATGAGAAATTGATATCAAAGACAGCTAAACGGTAAAGCACATTTCAATGTGGCAACAATAATTCAAGGCAGGAGCACAAAAGAGATCAACTGCCCGAATTTCATAAACCTGAAATGACCACAAAAAATAAGATGGAATGTTATTTATTACGCTTATATATATGGTTTGCTTAATTTCATTCAAAAGAAAATAGCTCAAATCCAATAATTGCAACAATGCACGTGCTACCCTAGCCTTGCCAACCTTTCAAATGAAATAAGAACACTGATACACAACAGCCAACTTCTTGTCACAAATTGAGAACATGACCCCCGATGGGAACAGATAACATGTCCATATAGGCCATAATTTAGTCATAATAAATGATTTATGAATTAATACCCACACATCTTCAACTTCCAGGACACATGGAAAAGTAACTTTTGGGAATCTTGTTAGCTTGGATTGTAATGGACTAAAAGTAGAATGCCTCGATAAATGGTCCAAAACAGCCACTTCTGGGAATATTTTTTCACCTTAGATTATAATAGACTATGGACAAATGTCTCACTAAATTGTCCTACTCCTACTGTAAAGTACAACACAACTAATGGTTTTTCTAATCTAGCATTCAAAAAAACCAGCCTTTTTGCACTTAAAGGGTAAGGTTGCTATATATAACCCTCGGCCTAGGGTACGGATTTGGACGTCCGTTCATATTTGCTGAAGTATCCCTTTTTTTCCTTTTTGCCCTGGACTTCCCAGATCAGCCACAGTCAAACAATTGCATAATGGCTGCCATGACAGAAATGCATTGTGTAATAGCTATCACAGAGACCCCAAAAATAATGCATTGAAGACCCCTATCTTTTTAGGTGTGATTGAGCAACCCAAAATGCCCAGTGGAGGATCTGCCCGTTCAAATCATGTAATAAAACAACTGTTACATAACTTAATACCTCAAATTGGTTTCTAGGATGACCTCCTAACAGACACTGAATCTATAAATGCCTCATGGGAAGAAGAATGCAGCCATTCATCTCTAAGCAGTAGCATGAAAAGGCTAGAAAAACTTCATTATATAACACCTTCAGCTGCTTTATTCAAACAGACCTGCAAGTGACCCATACATCTTAAACATAGTACCCATACATCTTTAAAAACGGTTTGTGATGTCTCCCATTGTTTACTTAAAAGCCTGTCCCAGGATCCCTAGAGTTGGGCTTGCTTAAGATCGTGGACCATTAAAAGGCTCCCAGTTTGGAAAGTAGCTCAGATTCCACAATAAACGCAGAGGAGAACTGGTGTGGGTCCGATTGCAAATTGTCAACGAAACACATATAAAACAAAGAGCAAAGAGTCAGCTGGCCAAAATATTGTGTCAGCGTCTCAGGAAACTGGGTAGTGTCCAGAACATAACAGATACCAGACGCACAAATTTCCACAGCACCCCCTTAGCCTTTGCAACTCTACTCTTTATGTTCGTGGGTTCATTGCAGCTATTTTGTAGTCAGACATGAAACAGATTAAACCAACCTCCACACTTCGAAAAAAATAAAAACAGCCTCTATACTTACAGAACATCTTCACACGCACCCCTCACACTGAAAACTTTCACAAACAAACGAAGCCTTAAGCAAATGAAAAAGCCTCCTTCCCTGATCCCCACAAAACCAGAAACATCAACAAAAGACAATGAAAGCACGCAATACTCCATCAGAAATTGCGATAAGCTCAATCGTAAACAAAGATTTAAGATCTTCGTGTAGCTATCTCATCCTACAATTTTTCCCACAGCCAACAAGACAAAAAACGGCGAAAATACATAGCTTCCATGAAAAGCTTCCGACAACGTTAATTAATAAGCAAAAGACAGATTCGACAACATGATTTCAGCACCAATCATGGAAAAAAGAGAGTGTATAACTTACTGCTGAAGAACGAGGAATGGGAGGTCGGAGTACTGAAGGATTTGACACAGGGAGGCGTAACAGCGAGAAGGAATTGCGAAATGTTTGAGATTATTCCCCTTTCCTTCGAGGTGCTTGTCAAGAAAACCCTAGCAGACTAGTAGTCGAACTTTCGCTCGTGCGCGCTGCAATTGCTCTCCCTGCAGGATTTTTATTTTAGTTGATTTGATTTTAAAAAGAAAAATAGAAAAATTCCGATTGGACGTACTTACTGAATAGTATATAGTGTAATCGGGTGTATGCAAGCCGTGTCTGTCCTGCCTAACACTTTATTGGTTTAGGTTGCACGTAGTGCCAGTAAAAAGTTATCCAATGTGAATATTCAAATTTGTTCGATCTAAAAAAGATTAGGTAGAGTCATAAATTTTTTGTTCGAATTTTAAATCTGGACATAATATTTCTTATGTTTCTACTATCCAAATTTAATTTTGATCCAAATTTAGCCTTATCCGAATTATGTGATCCAAAAAAAAATCAAGTATTGGACTTCAATTTCTTATCTGAATTTTGATATTATCCGATCCGAATTCGACCATTACCCGAATTTTTCTCAACGCTGATGGCATGCATATTGCGTCGGGCAGATGTAAATATGAGTTTGTTGAGACTTATGTAGTTCATAAATGGAAGTGTAGCAGCAATACTTTTTAGGTCGTATTCAATAACAGCGTTTTGGTAGCGTTTAGTGTTTCGATCAGGTCAATACAATAATTAGTTAATTTTTAGTGTTTGCTAAATTAGTATTTTGACTAACTTTTCAAATAGCATTTAGAGTTTTAAGCAGTGTTCCTGAAAAACTGATAGTATTTTAACGTTTGACATTTAAAGTAGCGTTTCATATTTTTTAACCAAAAAATATCCTTTGAAAATTTTATCTTTGAAAATTATCTATATTCTTTTATGTCAATTTACATTAATTAGTTAGCACAACAGCTAAATTTTACTGAACATATTAGTTTCAATCGCTAATCTAATCATCTATCCGTTAATAGCTAAATTAAAAACGCTATCCGTTATCTAAACTGTTACCCGCTATCTAAATAGCTAACATAACCTTAATGTTTAGATGCTTGGTTAGACGGTACAAAACTCCTGCAATAAATATTTTGTTTTTAATAATCATTTTCTACATGTTCTTATTCTTTTTAATGATTTACTTGAGATTTTTAATAATTTCAAGAATGAGCTTTTGGCTATTTGGGGGGGGGGGGTTGAGGGCCCATTGTAAGTAGTATTTGCTTAGTAATGCATGTTTCAAGTGTATGTTGTCAATATAATACCGTTAATAGCTGTGGTAGAGTGTAATTTGGTGTTGGATCATCATGGATCATTGAGGTTGAGGAATGATGACCATAAGTTGGTGTTAAATAAATTGTTTTGCCAATGAAATAATAACAGTGGAAGATACAAAATACCTGCACTGAAGTTCGGATTTTATAAGTTTACAATTTTCCCTGTTCCCAATTTGCAAGCAATTATAAACTTTTGTCCTCTGTTAATAGGATTTGAGGTGAATGTGGAACAGAGATGGGAGAAATTAAGTACAACCCTACTAAAATACTGACGGAGAGAGGAAAAGATTCTGGTTACATACTCAGGGGCGGAGCCACTATGGTGTAAGGGGCGTCAATTGACACCTCAGCTTTTTTGGAAAAACAAAAAATTTATATGTGAGCAATTCTGGAAAAAAATAAAACCATATATATATATATATATATATATATATATATGCAACATAGTGTGCTGCATAGCCTAGTGGTCTCCGTGCTTCACTGCTCTCTTTCTCAAGCCTTGGAGGTTATGTGTTTGAGTTAGGGCTGTCAAAATTCCGGGTCCGGGTCGTTTCAGGTACGGACAAATCGGATAATCGGGCAAAACAATCATACCCAGACCCTGTTCGGATTTAAAATCGGACAGGCAGACCATACCCGGACCCGGACCCGGATGTCCGGATGTCCGATTTTGTCAAGCGAACCTGCCAAGTGCCAATTTGCATTTTGTCAAGCAAACCTGCCAATTTGCATTCTACATTTGTCAAGCAAACCTGCCAATTTGCATTCTACATTTCTACTCTTGCCTCCACAAATTTGTCAAGCAAAATAACCACACAAACTTCACACACTACTCTTGCCTCCACAAATCTAACCATTAAAACACAAAGTTCAACACCAAACCTGCCAATTTGAATTCTGTCAAGCAACAAGTCGTCCAAATAAACACACACACTTCACACACTAGTCTATTACAAAACCATTACAAGAATTACTACAACTATTATCCAACTGAGCCAACATGCTCCAAGTCTCCAATCTAGTCACCATTGTCTTGAAAGCTCCAACTCCAAGCACCTTAAAAACAAAATGTAAATGACATTAGAGTGTAATTCACTTGTTGACTAAAAAGTACAAAACAAATCGAATGATAATTTACCTCTAATCAACTTGAAGAGGTTCATTTGAACCTCCTTCGGAAGTAGAAGCATTGAGATCTAGATAAGTCATCTCCTCAGTTAATGCATCAACATCTCCTTGATCCTCCTCTAAACAAATTCATACAATGATTATATAAATTAAGCTACAATACATGAAAAATAAGAGCTTTAAAATTCTCAATGCAACAAAGAAATCACCTTTCAATCCAAATATCCAATTTCTTGTGCAAATCAAAGCTTCTACACTCTCGGAAGTTAAAGAACTTCTTGTTGGCTTTAAGATTCTACCTCCAACACTAAAAGCAGACTCAGAAGCAACCGAGGTGATAGGGATACTCAACACATCACGTGCAAGCCTTACTAGAGAAGGAGAACGGTACATAAGAGATTTCCACCACATCAAGATATCTATCTCTTGCTTTCTATCTATAAGTGGTTCTTCCAAATACAAGTCTAACTCCGATTTCTCCACAAACAATGATGCATTCGTGGTGTCCAAGTCCTTAACAACCAGATAATGAAAGATAGTGAGCTTTGCAAAATTTAACTCAAGAAAATTCAGAATTTAACTTAATGCAAAATGTAAAAGAAAAGTATAACTTACATTCGCATAAGGATCCAAACTATCGACTTCCAAATCAACATTTTGTTGCACTTGAGAAATACGGGTATCCAGATTGGATGAATTGTCCTCCTTATACTCCTCAAAAAGCGCCCTCAAGGTATCAAGAACTTGCTTTGTCCTTTCAGCACCCTCATCTTTTCCATAGATTTTCGTGTAAGCAATCTCAACCGCCCTAATTTTATACCGAGGATCCAAAACAACAGCTGCTGCCAAGACCAAATTACACTCTTGCCAATAGCTGTCAAACTTACTTTGCATTCTAGTCACCATGCCCCTAATGAAAGGATCGGGATTTGTAGCCTCCTCTAGTAAATGGTGTTGTATTTGCCAAACTCCATGGAAGAATAGATTTGAGGTGGGATAGTTACTTCCCGAAAAAAGCTTAGTGACATCATAGTAACGCTTGAGAAATTTAGCCAACACTTCAACTTTATTCCATTCATAAGAAGAAGGGCAAAATGAATAATGCTTGTCAATTATGGCAAGATGAGCAAAGACACCTCTATAAAATAAGGCACTCTCAAGCATAAGATAAGTCGAATTCCATCTTATCACCACATCATGCTTTAGTTTTCTAACACAAACAATCTTTTTGTCTTTTGCAGCTTCTAAAAACTTGACAAGTCTAGAAGGTGACCCCTTCACGTATTTCACACTATCTCTAACCTTCTTTATAACAACATCAAGCTCTTCTAAACCCGATTTCACAATCAAATTAATCACATGAGCAGCACATTGCACCCTAAAAAACCGACCACTTAAAGTTAAAGCACCTTGAGATAATAACTTGATCATGTAGGAATCAACAAAAGTATCATTGTTTGAAGCATTATCCAAAGTAATTGCCATCAATTTATCCTCAATATTCCAACCACCCTCACCAAGCAACTTAGAAAACTTTTCACTAATCAACGTACCATTATGTGGAGGGGGGAAGCATGAAAAGCACAACACAAAGTTCTCAAGCTTCCAATCATTGTTTATGAAATGGACAGTGATGCACATGTAAGAATCACCCGTTATTGAACTCCAAAAATCAGCCGTTAGAGAGACTCTACCTGGACATGTACTTAGCAACTCCTTGATCCTACACTTGCTCTTTTGGTAAAGTTTAAACATGTCAGCCCTACATGTGTTTCTAGTAATGTGCTTCACATCCGGATTCAAGTATTCATGGACATCTCTAACTTCTTCATACTCTACAAGCAAAAAGGGAAGTTCATGGCGCACAATCATTCTCGCAAGTTTCTCTCTATAGACATTATTATCAATTTTACAACCTCTTAATGACAGGTTTCCAGAAGCATTCAAGAGCATTTGCCTTAGATCACTTTGGCCTTGCAACTTCACACAAGCCTTTATATGACGTTTTAGGTTTGTAGTGCCATATCTACTATCACAAATCAAAACAGAATTGCAAGCCTTATACTTCCCTCTTTTGTAGTCATCATCTTCAGGCAACTTATAAGTACCTTCCTCTAATTTCTCAAAGTGATCCCACACTTCAGACCGGTTCTTCCTCCGCTTGTGGGTAGAAGCTGAAACACTTGCAGATTTGGTTGTCTCCTGTGTGTCTTCTATGTTCTACAAAACAGCAAAAAATAACGACATTCAGGCTTCAGCAACAATTTAATTTAATTACAATAATGCTACTTACAACATTAAATTAAGTATAAAGTGTAAAAAAAACTAACCACTTCCTGCGACTGTGAATCTGAGATGCCAACAGTGGCCATAAATATAATTATCTATTATGTACGCCACAAGCAAACGATAAGTAAAAGAACATCTACATAAGTAATAGAAAAATATTCATGAAACTGAGATTTTGACACCCTAAAGTACAACAAAATAGCAAGCAACGAAAATAGAGACCCCACAAACAGAAATCTTTGGGAGAAGGCAACGAAATTAAGCAAAAATTAGAGAACTGGCAAACAGATCTTACAATTTACAGTGAAGGAAGATTACGGTGACATATCTAGTAATTTTTGGGAGAAGACAACGAAATCAGAGAACCAATGAAAATTAAGCAATGAAATTAGAGACCCAACAAACAGAAATCGTTGGGAGAAGGCAACGAAATTAAACAAAAATTAGAGAACTGACAAACAGATCTTACAATTTACACGAAATTAAGCAAAAATTAAGCAATGAAATTCGACAACTAGCAAAAAGAAAGAGGCAACTTACTGGTAGTTTTGTTGCTCAACCCTCAAGCAGTCAGCCCCCAAAAAAACTGCCTCAGCAAAGATTACGCAAAGATTAAGCAAAAACAGACGAAGCCAAGCCACTTTTCAGTTTTTCTGAGCATTCGGCTACACGAACTTGTGAGGAACAGGAGAGAGAAAGTAAGGAGAAGGAGGAGAGAGAGAGTGTGTGGGTCGAAAATGTGAGGATTCAGCGCCTACCGGGTTTTGCTCTAATTTTTTTCAATTTTTCAGCCAAAAATTCAAGGCCCGCTTTGCCTAAACCAGTAAAACTAGAAGCCCAAGCCTGCAAGCTTAGCCATACTCCAATCGGGTTCGGACAGTCCGGTTGTCCGAATTTGTCCGGACCCGAATTTTCTAATAAATTCGGACAACCCGGACCCGGTTCCGTAAACTCGAACCCGACCCGGTTTGAATTCGGACACGTCCAAATGTCCGGATTTCAAATTCGGACGAAAAAAATGTGTCCATACCCGGTTTTTTTGGGTCGGACAAATTCGGGTATTCGGGTCGGACAGTTTTTTGACAGCCCTAGTTTGAGTCATGTTCATGCTTTGCTTTTTTTTTAAATATTTTGGCCGCTTAAATTTGAATTTTGCCCAGCTTAATTATTTTTCACTCTTTGCATTTTTTAAAAAATTTTAGCAACTTAAATATTAAAGTAATATAAAATGACCTCTAACCCTCTGATATGATATTCAATTAATTGGATATTCATCTTTTTGTTTTATTCATTGGGCATCATTTAACTCTTGTTTTAGACTGATTTTTGCAATCCATTTAATGGAGTTACCTAAATGACTGGAAAAGGTTTTGGTAATAACAAATTGATGGAGCAATCAAGTTGAAATTTAAGCGATTTTGTTTTAGCTATTTCTTATTTGGTTGATCTACTTTATTCCAATTAGTCACCACTAATTAGGAGGGCATATTGTAACCTAAAATAATTGAACTTTTCATAAGTTGAGGCTTCCACGACAGTAGTTGAAAGGATATTCTCTACGATGAAACTTATCAATACCACATTGCACAACAAAATATTATCTGAGTTTTAAATGACATTGTTTTTACTTATTTTGATAGTGTTATTTTAAAAATTTTGGAACGACAATATTATATTTTACTTTCAAAATATAAGATCTCTTCAAGGATAACTTTCTTAAATATATAGCTATATACTTTATTTTTAGAACTTATGTCAAAATTTATATTATGTGTATTTTTAATCTTGGCATCCTTTACTTTTAATCCTAGCTACGCCACTGCATATATACTGAGCAATAAAGTAAAGCGAAAATTACAAGTTGGTCCATCATTAATTGTGATACAACAAAGACATTTTTTTTTTTTACAACAATTGAGTATTGCTTTTGCAGGGAAAAATAAGCGGGTTATATTTCAATGGGGAGATGAATTACCAAACTAACCTTAATAAAATTATTAGATGAAAGGGAAGAAGGCGTGAGAAAGAAGTCATTGAAAGCATTTGGGCTTGCATGTTTACTCTGTTTCTCTCTATTCAACCTCAGCATGGTCATCACCTTTCTACTCTCTCTTCATACAACTGCAGCTCCACCACCTCTCTCAACTTCTCCACTACTTATGCGAAAGAGAAGTAATTTCGGGGTGAATTCGGTAAATTTCAACATGAATCTACAAATGGGTGAGAAGGATGTGATCAGGCAAGGACCATTGTGGTCCACCTTCAACTTCAGCAATTCCGTCAATCATATTCTGTACTTCTATAATGTTTATTATGAAGGTCAAGAGATTATGATGAGGGTGACCGATTCGCGTGAATCAGAAGGACTAGAAAGTTCGTAGATGGGTAAACGACTATAAGTAGTTAGGTAAACAACAGGTATGTCATATTTGGTGGTAAATGATAGTTATATGTCAGTAGAATGCGCTTGTTACTATTGTTATGGATGGTAATTGATTGAGTATATATGTATTCTATGATTTTGTTGATTGCTTACCATGGTAGTAGGGGTGTCATTGTTATGTAATCCAAAATGCATGGAAATTTAGTAAGGGTACTATATCATAAATGTGTGATAGAAAACTAATGTTCTCAAAAAAAATACACAAATAGTGGCATGACTAGGTATATAAAATTTTATATGATAATGCAAGTGTGGGTGGATAAGATGTGAGATAGGCAATAGTATACTCGGAGAGACAAATCAAGATGCTATAAAAAAGGGAATCATGCATGAAATGGTAATAATGCTAGTGGAAGGTCATCAAAGAGGCACTTGCAAACCAGCATAACCTTAATTGTATTCCATGGTAGACATAGTCTAGTAATTAGGCAAACCAATGGCTATAGAGGTGGGGACAATGTGAGCCACTTGTGGCAAGTAAATGATGCACTAGTGTTTGTTCTGCCAAAATGTTATTATCATACTACATGCAGAACAAATACAAAGGTATTAGATATGTTAATGGGAGTGGTTGTTGTCACGATCACATAAAATAAATATAGACGGTGCTGTTATAGGAGTTGGGGGAAGGGAAAGGGGAGGGAATTATTTGTGTATGTGTTATGGGGGAGTGTTGGAGGAAGATGGAGATGGAAAAGTAACCAATGACGGAGGATCAAGGAAATGTATGCTAGTGAAGGAGGGAATGGGGGTAAATGAGGTTTGACGAATGGTGATGAAGATAGGTAGTGATTTGTCGGAGCACAAAGTATAGTACAACTTAAAGTATGACAGACAAATGTTAATGTGCCAGTTGAGGCGAAAATGGATGTGATGAAAATTTTCAATGGAAATGATGAACGTGGGTATTTATATATGGGTGACAATGATAGTCTGAGGAAGACCTATCGTAAGCCCCAAGTTAGTTTTGATGCAAATTGACGGCAATGACATAGTTCAAGTTGAAGACTTGATGGATGGTTTGTATGTGGCAGGCACAAGTCAGATGTGATTTCAGGGTGCAAACCTAATGACTTTATTGTATTTTTAGTATTTTCAAACACTTATAAGCCTAATATGAGAAGGGTGTATGAATTATATGTCATTGTGGTATTTGTTATGGTGACAGTTGAAGGTGATGAATATATCACTCTAGAGCCATAATGTTTGGTTGTTATACGACTCGTATATGATGAGATCACATTCTTGCATGTTCCGTGGTTGTAGACAGTATTATTGTTTTCCCAACTGTGGTGTCATGTATATCATGGTACTTAATGGCTACCCCTCGTGTACATATTGGCTATCTTGGAAGACATGACGAGTGTCTGGAGATGTGCTTCCTGGACAAGGATCTATATCTTCATGCCTACTTCCTTTGTGGCATTGTGGAGGTTGAACATATAGGACATGGTTTGGAAGGGGCATAAAAAAGAATGCGCCTACATGCTAGCAACAAAACATGTGGGTTTAGTCCACATTTTAGTAATTGCATAAGCTTTAACCCATTTGAGCATGGTATGTAGTAATTGTACACCATTATGGTATCCCTTGTTGGAGTTTATGAAGTTAACATTTATGTCACACTACAACCCAATATAAAAACTTTTTGGACTGTTGGATTAAGGGAGAAGAGGTCATTTTTTGCAGGTACAGTGGTTGCACCCATAATTGTTGTTCACGCACTACTTGTATAATATTTACCATCATAAGCAGTGAATGATAGGCAGGTATACAAAGTTTATTTGAATGATCGGATAGCCAATGTGCATATGTGCACCGTTTTGTGTATGTATTATTGATAAATAATCTTATATGGGTAGTTCAAATGGCATACAGGATCGAGTATGCTCGGTAGATATATCATTATTGAAGATGGGTTGTCTGTTTGATTGGTTATTATTGTGCGTACACATGTAGTAGTGAATATAAAGATGGTGGCCTTTGTGACAACCTATCAAATATCATTAATTTCTAAAATGATCTTCTTTCATGAAACCTTTATGCAAGATGTGCACGTACGTATCATTACTCCAACGGTAAAATTCATGTGTCAGTACGGATTGAGATATTATAAATGTCCTAAGTGGGGTGATTGATAATGCAGGGATAAGTTTAATGTCGAACATCTCAAGCATACCTTCTTCTGTACCAAGTATTGAGCTCGTAACAGTAACCTACCATCAATCCATGCGGAATGTTGATGTCACTGTTGTTGGGTCCAGTTAGAATTGAGCTCTTTTACAGTTGGAATTTGTGTCAGAACATGTACTAATAAGGGAAGCATACATTTGGGTTTGCACAAACCGTGGGCATGTGACACCATCAAAGTTGCCCTATGATGGTACATGAAAGCCCATAAAAAAACTGTAATGTTAGGTTGTCAATGGGGATGAAATTTGGACCATCCATTCAAGCAATATTAGTCAAAGGGCCGACGCTGTAGTTGCTTCCTGATGCAGAGCAAACCAACTTATCAACATCAAGGTTTGGATCCAACTTGGGCCCTTAATCACCTATGAGGGTGGCACCCAAGTACTTGGCTCTCTAAAGTCCTTGTTGGTTTGGGAGTCCTAAGGGGTCCCAAAGTAAATTTAGGCAAGGTGGCATGGCACTTAGTAGCCTAGATAAGGAGTCTAACTATTTTATCTCCAAGTCACCATATTTTATTTTACTCCCTTACTCTGGGTAGAACATAGGGCCTGACTTCTATCTCATTTTTGGCTAAGTAAATGGGATCCGTTTTGGATGAATTTTGCATGATGGATAGCCACGGATGTCTATTTTTTAACAAGCCCAAGATCATCATCAAATTCTAAGAATCGAGCAAGTTATAGGGTTTTAACCGAGCCATGGATAGTGCAGGACTGTAGGTGCATGTTTTTACTTAATGATTTATTTGTGCGGTCAAATAGGAAAATTAAGGGTCCAAATTTGGTGAGTAGCTGATAGACTCTTCTAGAAAGCTCCCATAAAAATGCCCACCTTAATATCCTCCATTTAGATAGGTGAATGATATCGCCAATGGAAAGGAATGTGCAGCCAAATTTCAGCATATCATTATCCCCTAGTGGTCCCTCTTTGACGGTACAATTACCTTGTATTTCATTGGACAAAATCCTCGTAATGCTATTGGCTAGTACTAAGCTTAGGAGAAGGGGTATCTTGCTATTTAATTCCTCATCTCTTGTATTGCATTCAACTTTTGATGATTATGAATGAATGAAAATGCCAGAAGTCATTTTCTCTCTATCTCTTAATCTTTATCTCTTATTAGAGTGGTGATTTAGAGTCTTCCCTTTATATTAATCCTTGGTACTTAGGCTTTAGGGGATTAATTGGTGGGTTGTTTATCTTGGTATTCTTTTAAGAATCCAAAGAGTTTCCTTTGGATTTGGGTGTTCATCCATTGAAGTGTTCTTGAGGTGTTCATCTTATTGGGTCTTTATTGGGATGATTATGCCTTTATTTGGCCAAATGGATTTCTTCTTTTAATATAGATCTAGACCTGACAAATGGGTCATTCGGGTTGGGTACGGGTCGGATTTTAGTTCGGTTCGGGTTACTTTCGGATCAACTATGTTCAGGTCGGGTTCGGGTGAAGTTCAGGTTTGGTCATTTTCGGGTCAACCATGTTCGGGTCGGCTTCGATTCGGTTCGGGTGAAGTTCGGGTTCGGGTCACTACGGGTACCATGTTCGGTTGGTGCGGGTTCAGCTCGGGTAGAGTTCGAGTTGGGTATGTTTCGGGTTATTCACAGTAGCCCGGTTCAAATCGGGTATGAGTCAAGTATAATTTGAGTCGGGTGGGATTCAGTTCAACGTTTGGGTCAATATTGGGTCAGGTGTAAATCAAATCGGGTATAAATCAAGTTGGGTTAATTTCAAATCATTGTATATTTTCAATGTAATCATATTTAGTTCTTTACTATTAACTTGCATTTAAAAGATAAAAACCGTTTAATTAGACAAACCCATTTATTATATATTTCTCTTTTAAGTCAAACGTTAATGATTAATTGATTTTATATATACATACACACACACACACACACACACACATATATATATACACACACACACACACATACACACACACACACATACACACACACACATGTATATACACACACACACACACACACACACACACACACACACATATATATATACACATATATGTATATACATACATATATGTATATGCATACATATATGTACACACACACACACACATACACACACACACACACACACACACACACACACACATATTCTCTAAACTTACTAAGAAAGCTAGTAAATCACAAATACAAGTATACAACTGATCCCTACCCCTATATCAAATACGCCGCGCAATTATCCAAAGGATTATGTGTCATTAAGTCAAGTTTTAATCATCTCAATTGAGTTCATGCGATGACAAAATAAGTGAACTAACCTAACGCAAATCATTTGTTAATGGTCTTATTTGTGAGCCCTAAGACCATAATATACTTGAAAAATGAAAAAAAGAGGAAAGAAAATAACAAAATTTTTGTTTAGACCCTGGTGTTGGTTTATAACTTCACGTTTGTCACATTTGGAGTTGGTAAATAGAAACAGTTTAGTTCAAGTCGACATTTTTAGTAATTGAACCAATGTTCTTTGATAGCTCATTAAGTGATCATGCATCAACATTCAAAGATTTATCTTTGGGAGTTTAATAACTTGATCTACATTTGCTTAATGAGTCAAAACTTAAAAATAATGACAATATATGAGTATGTGTCAATTAGCATTACATTTATGTGATTGTGAATGCTCGTTATCGAAACTCGAGACTTGGAATTTAATTGTCCAAAATTCAAATGAGTCACATTATTATGAGATTATATGCAACGCTACATTCTTGAATATGATTTTGTAAAATTAAACATGTTATGAAGATGATTTAGAATCGTAGATTAGTAGTGCCGAATTTTTGATAGTAGTCACAAAATGATATTATAAATTTATAATTATAGCGTGCGTTGCATTAGTCATTAAGTTAATCAAATAGTAAAATAGGACTGCTAGATCCTAATAAGTTTAATAGATTAGTAATTATACTTATCTTTCCTCAATTCCTATTGTGACAAAATATTTTTTCTTTTATATTTTTACTGCATATCTATCAAATTAAAAATTTAAAACTATAAATTATTTTATTTTTTCCTCTTAAGTTTTTAATTGATTTCATTTGTAAAAATTCTCTCTTAAGTTGTTTTTCTTTTTCCACCTAAACTCAACTAATTGAGTTTGAAAATTTCAAAATTCCCCCCAAAAGAGAAAGGACTAAAACGCGAAAAATAAGTTACTGCTTATTTGGGTAAAATTGAATCGGGTAAGAACCAGATCGGTTTTAGATCGGGTACGATTCGGTTCGGGTTCGGGTTGTCCATTCTCGATTTACTTCGGATCGGGTCACTACGGATCGGATTTGAATTGGGTCGGGTCATTTCGGGTGTGGGTCATTTCGGATCATGCTACAATTCGGGTTTTGTTCGATTCTGGATCGGTTTACTTCGGGTGTTCGGTCCAAATCGGTTCATCTCATTTTGGGTGTTGGTTTGGGTATTGATCTGAGTCGTTTGGTTCGGATTTCAAGTCTCAGGTCAGTTTTGCCAAGTCAGTTGGTATCAGAGCACAAGGACCCTTCGAGGGTAAGCATCAAATGCTCACACTTTGTGATTGGAATTTATTGTTTGAGTTCTTGCTTTGTTATTTTGAGATTTGGGTACTCTCTACTCCTCCTTCTTCTCTCATTCTCTCAAAGAGCCCAAGCACTCTTCCATGTTTTCTTTTCAATCTAAAACCTTAAAAACCCACATTTGATTTCTTCATAAAACTCCTCTTTTAGTCCACAAAGAACCCCCAAATAGCCTAAACACAATCCTTAACCAAAATACAACCCAAAAACTCCACAAAAAAGCCAAAACACTCACCCGCACCAAACCAAAAATTTGGTATGGCAAGCACAGCCATGGCACCCTGTTTCCCAAAAAAAAATATTCTCCAGTAATCTAGCACGATCACTCCGTGCTACATGGCACGACCTGCCCCCCCATTTTGGCCCGTGCTTCCTCTGCTACAACTCTACCACCTTTTCTCAAGTGCTTAATCTTCTTCCTTCTCTTGTCAACCTTCAGCCATGTTCAAAGATGCGGAACCTTCTCAATCTAGGGGCGTCTCTCTAGAGTTAGCCCATGAAATAAGGAGAGATAAGGCCATCGTTGACGTTCAAGAATAAGTAAGAAAGCTCACCATGGAGGTAGAACGAGTTAAGAGATCCGAGCAATGAGTTCCCTGACCAAGGGAGCTTAATGTCAACCCCATTGTCATACATACTCTTCTTCTCATGAGGATTACAAGGATCGAGGTAACTGGGGAAGAGGTCATCCTAGAGATGATCTTAGTGACCTCAAGGTCGAGGCACCGGAGTTTGATGGCAACCTCATACCAGAAAACTACATTAATTGGGTGCAAGCTATTAAGAGGATCATTGAACTCAAGGAGTACAATGATGAAAAAGCCTTCAAGTTAGTCATTCTCAAGTTAAAGGGATATGCCTCCTTGTGGTATGAGACCTTGAAGAAGAATAAAGTAAGGGAAACTAAGTTTAAGATCAGAATTTGGTCCAAGCTCAAGAAACATATGGAGAAGAGGTTCTTACCTCCCTCATACAAGCAAGAGCTCTATCTCAAGATTACCACCTTAAGCCAAGAGAATCTCTGAGTGGAGGAATACATTCGAGAATTTGAGCAATTTTAAATGAAAGTTGGTTTCAATGAAGATAGTGAGCTTACTGTTGCTAGGTTCATCAAAGGGCTTCCTCCTAGCATAGCTCACCAGGTAGAACTACAACGTATTTATCTTTCAGTGATGTTTGCCACCTCGCAATCAAGATCTAGAAACAACTCAAGGGTAGAAAGCCCTTTGCAACGCCTTCACCTCAATGGCCCTAAAGCACACCAAGCAGTTCCTCTTTCTACAACAAGGGTGAGGCTACTCCTACAACCATCAAGGCCATTGATAAGGGTAAAGGAATTGCTAGTGAACCTGTAAAGAGATTGGAGGGAAAGAAGTGCTTTAAATGCCATAGTTATAGACACTTCCATGCAGATTGTCCAAATCGAAGAACCCTCTCCATTAGAGAAGTGGAAGAGATCCAAGCTCCAGAGGAAGAAACTAGTGAAGAAGAGTTTGAAGGAGAAGATCACATCGTAGTCACTCCGGATGTTGGAGAGCTATTAGTAATCCGGAGGGTCTCCATGCTAAAGAGGTTCCTCTTGAACCTACTCAAAGAGAGCAAATCTTCAACTCTCGATATACCATTGGAGGTAAAGTATGCGAGCTTATTATCGACGGAGGTAGTTGCACCAATATGGCTTCTATGACTCTCATCAACAAGCTACAAGTTCCCACCAAGGTGCACCCCACTCCTTACACTCTTCAATGGCTCATGCAAAGAAGCAAGGTAACCATTTCAAACAAGCTCTTATCTCTTTTTCTATTAGTACATATTATGGTGAGGTCCTTTATGATGTTCTTCCTATGAATGCTTGTCATATATTGCTTGGTCAACCTTGGTTATTTGACAATCATGTGATGCACAATGGGCATGCCAACACCTATGCCCTTAAGTTTAAGGGACATAACCTCACTTTGACCCCCCACCATCCCCCAAACCCCTCAAAATTGAACCGGAGAAAGAAAGTGAGAAAAGTCTCTATATAAGTAAGACAAAGATGGAGAGAGACATTAGTAAGAGCAAGCTTTTATTTGCCTTACTTATGGTTGAATCAAACACTAGTGAGGAAGTGAAGCCCTTACACCCTCTTGCTCAATTACTCTTAAAAGAGTTCGAGGATATTTGTCCCAATGATCTACCACCGGAGCTCCCTCCTATAAGAGGAATTGAGCACCACATTGGTCTCCTACCGGGTGCTCATTTGCCTAACAAGCCGGCTTATAGGTGTAATCCTAATGAATCGAAAGAGCTCCAAAGACGAGTCTAAGAGCTATTGATCGTGGGTATATTCAGGAGAATTTGAGTCCTTACTCGGTTCCCGCTCTTTTGGTACCTAAGAAGGATGCTACATGGCATATGTGTGTGGATTATAGGGGCATCATGGTAGTTGTTGATCAGTTCTCCAAGATTGTACATTTCGTTGCTTCCCACAAGTGTGATAATGCTACATATACTGCAGATCTCTTCTTTCAAGAAATCATGAGGCTTCATGAAATCCCAAGGACCGTTATATCAGATAGAGATACCAAGTTTTTATCACACTTTTGGGGAAGTCTATGGAGGCTAGTGGGGACTAAATTACTTTTTAGTACCATTGCCATCCTCAAACCGATGGACAAATAGAAGTGACTAACCGCACACTCACTACCTTATTGAGAGGTATGGTGAATAACAGCTTAAGAGTCCAAAGTGAGCTTTGAAGCTGAGGAAATGGCTAAAGCTATGAAAAACCACATGAGTAAGTGAGAGCTCAAATTGAGAAGGTGAATGAGCAATACAAGACCAAGGCCAACAAGAATCAAACTCATCTTAAGTTTAAACCGGGAGATCTTGTATGGCTACATTTGAGAAAGGAGAGATTCCCTTCAAGGAGGAAAATCAAGCTCATGGCAAGGGGAGATGGCCCCTAGAAGATCGTGTAAAGAGTGGGAGATAATGCTTACAAGGTAGAGCTTTCGGATGACATGAACATCTCTGCCACTTTTAATGTTGGATACCTCACTCCCTACATCAAAGATGAAGATGAGGACATTGGAGATTTGAGGGAAAATCCTCTTCAAGGAGGGAAGGTTGATGCAGAGCAAACCATGAGGCCTAACCTCCTTATCAATATCAAGGCTTAGATTCAACTTGTGCCCTTAATCACTTATGAGGGCACCCAAGTACTTAGAACTCCAAAGTCCTTGTTGATTTAGGAGTCTTGAGGGGTCCTAAATTAAACTTAGGCAAGGTGGTATGGCACTTAGTAGCCTAAATAAGGAGCCTAGCTATTCTATCTCCAAGTTACCCTATTTTATTTTACTCCCTTATTCTAGGTAGAACGTATAACCTGACTTCTATCTCATTTTTGACTGGCTAAATGTGCTCCGTTTGGGGTGAATTTTGCATGGATAGATAGCCCTAGATGTCTATTTTCCAACAAACCTAAGATCATCATCAAATTCTAAGAATCGAGCAAGTTATAGGGTTTTAATAGAACCATGGACAGTGTAAGACTGTAGGTGCACGTTTTTAGTTAATGATTTATTTGGGCAGACAAATGGGAGAATTAAGGGTCCAAATTTGGTGACTAGCTGATAGGCTCTTCTAGAAGACTCCCTTAAAAATCCCCACCTTAATATCCTCCATTTGGATAGGTGAATGATGTCACTGATAGGAAGGAATGTGCAGCCAAATTTCAGCACATCATTATCCCCTAGTGGTCCCTCTTTAATGGTACAATTATCTTGTATTTCATTGGACAAAATCCTTATAATGCTATTGGCTAGTACTAAGCTTGGGAGAAGGGGTATCTTGCTATTTAATTCCTCATCTCTTGTATTACATTCAACTTTTGATGATTATGAATGAATGAAAAGGCTAGAAGTCATTTGTTCTCTCAAAATCTCTTAATCTTTATCTCTTATTAGAGTGGTGATTTAGAGTATTCCCTTTATATTAATCCTTGAGAATTAGGCTTTAGGAGATTAATTGGTGGGTTGTTTATCTTGGGGTTCTTTTAAGAATCCAAAGAGTTTCTTTTGGATTTGGGTGTTCCTCTATTGAAGTGTTCTTGAGGTATTCATCTTATTGGGTCTTCATTGGGATGATTATGCCTTTATTTAGCCAAATGAATTTCTTTTTCTAATCTAGATCTGCTTCACTTCCTCATTAATTAAGCTAATAGATGTCATTAGCGTTGGGATGGAATGGAGAAGGGAATGATAAATTTGGTTGCATTGAACTATGGCCATCTTTGGAACATAATACCATATTCGAATGCAAAAATGAGTGGATATAGTGCATTGGCATGATAAAGATCTAATATAATGAGTATGGTCTTCATTGCTTGTTGGGAAAATACGTTGTCGTTATTTGTTACAGTTGAATCTAACTACCAAGTACATAATTGCAACTTATATATACAATTATATTAAGTACGACATTTGCTGTAGCAAACCATTGAACACATACTTAAGTATTTAAGGTATGGAGTAGTTGGCAGTGAATTTTTTAACTTTATATAGATGAACTTTATCAAATTAGACTTATTCCAATGTCCCTTTTTGTGTACAACAATAGCAATTGGGGTCTTCCATGTCATTGTATTTATATTTACCATTTCATTCACACGATTTCAACTTGCTCCAACCTCTGAAATAATATGTACTAATAATACATTGTGCAGCCTTTGAGGAGGTAGGAGATGGGTATGGTCTGCATTAGGTTCATGTCATGTTTATCTTCAACGAGGTGAACATCTCTCGTTATTAACTTAACATGCTTCTTACACGCCTTGGAATAAACATGACCTACACCCATTTAATGTAGGTAGTGGTCGAACTGAGTTTCACTGGCGTAATCTATTTCAGATTATTAAATGGACTTCATTATCATACGTACCCAATTATCCATTTGTTTAGAACGATTAAGAGTGTCAAGGAATTTATCATATTTTACCACTAGCAAGTACACTCATTTTTCTGTTTGCCCCTTCCAAACCACATCCTATAAATTCAACCTCCACAATGACACCATGGCAGCAGGCATGAAGATCAACACACGGATAATGACAGATCCTCGTCTAGAGCGCATATCTCCACACACTCGTCACGTCATCCAAGACAACCAATACATACATCAGGTGTAGTCATTGCGTACCATCGTATACATGACACTGCAGTTGGATAACATAATGATGCTGTCTGTAACCACTAACCTACAAGAATGTGACATCATCGTATACGAGTTGTATATCAACCAAACATTATGGCTCTAGAGTGACATATTCATCACCCTCAACTACTATAACAACAAATAGCACAATGGCACATAATTAGTACACCAATATCATATTAGGGTTATAAGTGTTTGAAAATATGCAAAATATAATAAATCCATTTTCACCCTCAAATCACGTCCGACTTGTGCCTGCCACATACGAACTATCCAGCAAGTCTTCAACTTGAACTATGTCATCGATGTCAATTTGCATCAAAATTAACTTGGAGATTACAATAGGTCTTCCAGCAAGTCTTCAACAAGTGTTTGAAAACATCAAAATTAACTTGGAGATTACGACAGGTCTTCCATCACACTTTTATGATACACTGCCCTCACCACATTTCCATTCATTTTGGATTACACAATAATGACACCCTTACTACCATGGTAAATAATCAACAAAATCATAGTATACATGTATGCCTAGTCAATTACCAACTATAATAACAACAACGACAACAAGCGTATTTTACTGACATATAACTGTCATTTACCGCCAAGTATGACATATCTTTTGTTTACCCAACTATTTATAGCGTTTACCTATCTACAAACTTTCCAGTCCTTCTAATTCATGCAAATCAGTCACCCTCATCATAATCTCTCCACTTTCATCATAAAACATTGTAGAAGTATAGAAATGATTGATAGAGTTACTGAAGTCGAAGGTGGACCACCATGGTCCTTGCCTTATCCCATTCTTCTCACCCATTTGTAGATTCATGTTAAAAATCACCGAATTCACCCCCGAAATTACTTCCCTTTCTCATAAGCAGTGGAGAGGTTGAGAGAGGTGGTGGAGCAATAATTGAATGAAGAGCAGGTAGAGAGGTGATAGCCTTGTCGAAGTTGAATTGAGAGAAACAGAGCAAATATGAAAGTCCCAAATGCTTCCAGTGGCTTCTTTCTCACACCTCCTTCTCTTTTCTCTAAAAATTTTACTAAGGGTAGGTTGCTTATTCATCTCTTTATTGAAATTTAATCCACTTATTTTTTTCCCTCCAAAAACAACACTCGATTGTCGTAAAAAAAAATGACTTGGTTGCATCGCAGTTGATGATTGACCTACTTGTAAATTTCCGTAAAGTAAACAAGGAGAGTAGAGAGAGACTTCCAGTGGGAGGAAAAAAGGACTCATTATTATGCTTTTTATTCATAAAATGACATATGCGAATTATTGTCCCTTGGATAAAATAGCATACATGTGTCTATTTATAGGCATTTTGATTGTTGATTTACAGTTTTAGAAAGAAATACAAAGGAGTCAAATCTGAGATGCCCAAGGGGTGTCTGAGCAGGTCACGATTTAAGTACATCCATAACTTTTATTTTTTGTGTTACTGACGTCACTGCAAAACCAAAAAAAAAAAAAAGGAGAGAGAGAGGGAAAAAAAGAACCTAATTCATGTAATGAAAATCAGGTAAAAAGGGCACAAATTTGCAACACTATTAAAAAAGTGAATAAACGTACACACTACCCTCTTTGACCAATTGTTTGTAATATAACATGGAAATACAGATAAACTCCCTCATTCTTTCTTATATTTTGAGTGACTTTCAAGTTATAAAAAATGTCATTTGGGTGGATGTAAACACTTCTTTCATTATAATAACTTAGACAATGACACTATGTGATAGAATAAAAATGGCATCATTAACTAAGATTCCAAAGTATTCATGTCTACTGAGATTATTGATATGTAATAAATTCTGTATAATATGACAAGTTTATTACCTTACCAAAGACATTAGAAAAATTTTCATTAGGTCAATAAAATCTTTCGAAAAACTAATAGGGCCACAAGTTTAACTTCTCTTTCACCACTAGACAGGATGCCCTGATATATACTATTTCTATTTCTATGTTTCATGATGATCTTATTGGCAAAACTTTTATTAAAATAGCTTACTTTTAAGTCATTATATCTTACCTGCCTTTAGAAAATAAATTAACTTATAACGGTCATGCCATGATAAGTACTAAAAACTTGTCGAATGAGTGAAAAGAAAATGATAACGCCCAATCATCATAGCCATATTCAAATTTGTCCAATTTTTTTCTTATTTCAATTGAAACAGATGGAACACTAGACTAAAAAGAGAAACAAGCCTAGACACACTAATATTTAATTTGTGAGTCTTGTGCGAGATTATTTTACGTAAGACATACCATAAAACAAACACTTTTATAGTGATTTTTAATAACAATTAGAATGACTAATAGTGCATTTAGGAATGACTATAATAGAAGTCACCCATAAATGGTATTGATCATCCAAAAATTAAAAGTCACTCTAAAACATAGTATTAGACATTAGCCATCTTAGTGTTTGATAGAAAATTACATACTTTTATACCCTTAGAAATATCTAAATTTTACTTGTCATAATAATTATTTTAGAATTTTTATTTGAATTTATTTCTATTGTAGAAAAATAAAATATTTAATTATGTTGGAGCTAAATTAGGAGCAGATAGAAATGGACTAATTGTACAACCAAATAAAAGAAAAGGAAAAAGGCCCAACCCACATTATCATTCTAGCACACTACCTACATCTTACATGCCCCCTCCCATTCTCTTATTTTTTCTCTCTTCCCACATACTAAGAAAACCAAACCCATTTTTATCGTCTTCCTTTTCATGCCATCAGCCATCGAATCAGCTACATCATCTCCATTATCAACAAACTTAACAGCCTAAATTTTATGGAGTAAATCTCTCATTCTCTCTCCAAGACTCAATCTCATGAAGAATCAATCATGCCTAGATTTTGTGAGAATTGATTATTGGATAAAGCTGGACAATTTTGAATATAAATAGAGGAGTAGCTAGGGGGAAACTCATGGAGGGAAGTCAGATTTAGCATTAGTTTTCGCAGCCATAGCCCAGTTGTAGTCTAGTATTCTAATTTTCCTTCACTGTTTTAGATTTTTGAATTTTCGAGTTCTTCTCCATTGTTGGTTCGAGAGCTTGGGAAGCCATTGTTGAACCTCTGAGTAGTGGAGCAATGTTTTTTTAATTTGTTGTTTAAATTTCAACATTGGTTCAATTGGGGTCAGTTCTCTAAATTTATTGGTTCATTCATGCCCTGGTTGAGTGCTTTCATTGGATAAAACCAATAATTTAAGTACTCTATGTCCTAGCTTTCTGTTTGCAGTTGTTGCTTCAAGAGATTTATTTATTTATTTATTTTAATCATCTTTATTGTTGGTTATGTTTAGCTTCTGGGCATTGCCAACCTCCTATCAATTTCTCTCTTTTGTTTCCTTCTTGTTTTAATATAATTGTTGGTCATGAAATTTTCATTTTTTTTAATACAAAGGCACTACATGGAAATGTTAGGTAAAGATTCACTTTATGTTACTCAATTAGAGTGGCAACAACTTAGAGTAACATTGATTTAATCTTTGCTCATTAGTGACTGTGAATTTCTTTAAGTTTTTTTATTTCATTTTATTTTCACTTCATTAGTGTTAAGTAATTATGAATCATATTTTTTAGTAGCTAATTTTCATATAAAGTGAAGCAAATTGAATGGAAAAATTGATGCTATTATCTTCGTGGTATGAGTTGTACCCGCTGAATCTTACTATAAGTGAGGTACTGTGTGCTTACAACAATCTTTTTACATTAATAAGTTTTTGGTGTCATTGCTAGGGATAGTACATATTCAAATGACCGTTTTTCGCTTGAGTGTTTTCGTTTATATTTGAGTATTTTGTTAGCTTTGTGATTCGTTTTATTTTTTTGAGTAATTGTGTCTAGATCACTTTTTAGTTATTTATTTTATTTCTGGCCTGTCAAAACCAAAAAAAAAACCAAAAATATGATTGTGAGTGTGGGATTTCTACGATTATTTAGGTTAGAGAGATTAAAAGAAGAAAACTTACTAGGATCAAATGTGAAACTGAATTTGAATTTGGAAAAATGGTTGGACAAGATAAGAATGAAATAGCTTTGAATGAGATCTTTTACTCTCTTCGTTCAACCTTACCTTCATGTTTTAATCTGCCTGCTCTAGCTGCTAATGTAAACCTTAAATTGGAACCACATTATATTTAGATGCTTCCTAAATTCATTGGACTTGAGCATGCTTATTTATTTCTAAGTGAATTTGAAAAGGTATGCAATATTATACGTTTCATAATGTGTAAATTGATGTGGTTAAATTGAGACTCGTTCCTTTTGCTTTAAAAGATAATGCAAAGAGATGGATGTATAGTCTGGTTACTAACTTTATTTCTAATTGGAATGATTTTGTTGAGGTCTTCTTGCAAAAATATTTTCCTAATGGCAAAACTGTTAAACTAAAGAATGAAATTAATCAGTTTATTCAGTTTGATGAGGAACCTTTTTGGAGGTACACGGAAAGGTTTAAGAACTTGGTGTCCCCACCACGATCTTGAACAGTGGCATCTCTGCCAAATTGTGTAAGAGGGTTTGTACCAACAGACTAGGACTATGCTAGAGTCTATGTATCAAGGTGTATTCTTTTCCGAGAATCCTACCACAACTTGGGAATTCTTAGAAGACTTAGCTGAAAAAGACTATGCAGTGGGAGACCATTAGAGATGATAGCCTTAGTTCTGGAATCGCCAGTGCTAAGAGGTGTATGCATTCAATGTCAGATTTGAGCCATATAAAGTTTAGGTTTGCAGCTTTAGAGAACCAATTAAAGGGGTTGACTGTTCAATAACCTCAGATCTTTTGAAGTGCTTCCAGTACATGTCCTTACTGTCAATCCCTAGACCATACCTTGACTGCTTCCCCCTACTATGATCACTAATTATTAACTGGAACTGAGCAAGTAAACATAGCCTACCTAAGACTAAGAAATGACCCTTTCGCACTAACCTACAATCCAGGGTAGCAGAATCACCCAAATTATTTCTGGAGTCAAGGTCAGAACTTAGGAGTTCCTAGCACACAGACCAGAGTGTTCTCTGGAAACACCTCTATCCAGCAGTACCAAGTGCCTAAGCTGCCTTTTCCCTCTATTAACCGCACACAATCACCTCCCGGCTATAATGATATTGATAAAAGATTTAACAATCTGGAGAGATTATAGAATAACCTAGAGAAGGTAATGAGGACAATGGCAGAACAGTTGTCTTAGCTGGCCATTGCTAAGAGGGAGAAGGAAACATTTCCTAGTCAAACAGAGCCCAACCTGAATGTAGGACCATCCTCGATGCGCCCACCAGTCCTAGATAATGTGAAAAGGATTAATGCGGTAACTTCACTTAGGTTAGGTTGTTTAATTGATCATAGTTTAGAAGACCTTCTGGATGTTTCTATTTAGGTTTCTCCATCTCTGTCTCCATCATTTCTCCCTAAGAATGATTCTACTTCTAGGGATACTACTGATGGCACCTAAATTGAATCTTCCTCTTTCCGACCTACTGACTTAGTTGACCCTAAGGAGATCAAGCATGATGAGTCTAGGAAGGGAGATGACACATATCAGCCTTTGATTGTTGAGTGAATTCATAAACCTGCTATACCCTTTCTGAATAGGCTAAGGAATAAGAAGGACTAGAACCATGTTGATAAGATTAGAGTGTTTTTCTCTCAAGTCGAAATCAACATTCTCATTCTAGATGCTACCTAGTAGATGCCTCCCTATGCCAAATTTTTGAACGAGTTGTGCGCCACTAAGAGAACGACTAATGTCCCAAACAAGGCTTTCTTAGCCTATAACGGGAGCTACATCATCTCACACCAGATCCCAGCCAAGTACAAAGACCCCGACTGCCCTATCATTTCCACAGTCATAGGGGACCAGACCATCAATAGAGTATTATTGGATTTAGGAGTTAGCGTAAATTTACTTCCATACCTGGTATATAGGGATATAACTGAGTATGTTTTGATTAAAGTGGATGAGTTCATATTTTCAATGGATTTCATTATTCTGAAAACTAAGTTTATTGCTAATCTTGAGTCCTAAATACTTGTCATTCTTGGTTAACCATTCCTAGCTACTTCCAATGCTTTAATTAATTGTAGGAATTATATGATGAAGTTGTCTTTCGAAAACATGATTGGTGATTGGAATATTTTCAAAATGCAAAGATAACATGCTATTTTTAATGAGATTGACAGTACTAATTGGCTAGATGTGTATGTTTGTGATGACTCATGTGATGATGGTTTGATTGAAAATAATCTTTGTAATGAGATTGGTTCCCTCTTCCTTGATTCTTCTAACTCTCCTTCTTTTGTTGCACATGTTTTTGATTCCACATTAGAGTTAAAACCTATACCTAATTCCCTTAAGCGTCTTTTTGGGTCCTAATTAGACTTTTCCCATGATTCTTGCATCTGACCTAAGTGAGGACCAAGAGAATAAATTGTTGAAAGTACTTAGGAAAAACAAAGAGGCTATAGGGTGGACTTTAGGTGACATAAAAGGTATTAGCCTCTCAATTGTGCAACACAGAATTCATTTGAAGGATAAGGCTAAGCCTTATGGAGATCACCAAAGATGGCTAGACCCTATCCTACAAGAAATTATCAAAAAAAGGTCATTAAGTGGTTAGATAATGAGATAATGTACCCCATTTTTAACAGCAAGTGGGTCTGCCCTACTCAAGTTGTTCTTGAAAATACCAGTATTATTGTGATTAAGAATGATAAGAATGAGTTAGTCCTTGCTAGAATCCAGTCTGGGTGGTGTGTTTGTATTAATTATGGGAAACTGAATGCAGCTACTAGGAAAGACCACTTCCCTTTGCCTTTTATGGACCAAATGTTTGAGAGCTTCACTACTGCTTTTTTGATGGGTATTCAAGCTACACCCAAATCTCCATAGCACCTGATGGCCAAGACATGATGACTTTTACATGCCCCTTTGGTGCTTCTGCCTTTAGGAGAATGCCATTTGGTCTTTACAATGCTCCTGCCATTTTTCAACTTTGCATGATTTCTACATTTTCTGACATGATTGAGCGATGCATTGAGGTGTTTATGGATGCTTTTTCTATGTTTGGTTCTCATTTAATGACAGTTTGGCCAATCTGACTAAAGTTTTGGAAAGATACAAGGAGAGAAATTTGACTCTAAACTGAGAAAAATATCATTTTATGGTAAAAAAAGGAATTATTTTAGGGTATGTAATTTTACATCATGGGATTGAAGTTGATAAAGTGAAAATTGATTTAATTGCTAATCTCCCCCCTCTTACTTGTGTGAGGGATATTAGGTTATTTTTAAGGCATAGAAATTTATAGACGATTTATCTAAGATTTCCGCAAAATTGCTAAACCCTTTACCAACCTTTTACCCAAGGATATGCCTTTTCACTTCTCTAAGAAGTGTTTAAAGGCATTTAATAAACTGAAGGAAGCCCTGACTTCAGCATCTGTCTTACACCCTTCTACTTAGGGAGAGTCCTTTGAGCTGATGTGTGATGGTTCTGACTATGCTGTAGGGGTTGTCTTAGGACAACGTGTAGTTAGAAAATCTCATGTCATATATTCTGCAAGCCATACCTTGAATGAGGCCCAGATGAACTATATTGTGACTGAAAAGAGTTTTTGACATTTGTGCTTGGTTTTGAAAAAATTCTTCCCTACTTGATTAAATCTCATGTGATTGTTCATACTAATCATGCTGCACTTAAGCATCTCTTCTCCAAGAAGGACGTAAAACCTATATTGCTTAGGTGGATTTTGCTCTTGTAGGAGTTTGGTTGTAAGATTCGAGATAGAAAGGGTTCTCAGAACCTAGTTGCTGACCATTTTTCTCAGGTCATTGTGAAAAATGAGAGTGAGTCCCCCATATCTGAGTGTTTCCTGGACGAGCAGCTATTTATGGTTCAATATGAGCCATGGTATGCTGACATCATCAATTACCTCATGATTAATGAGATACCCCTAGGTTGGAGTAAGCATGATAAGGACCGATTCTTTTATCTAACGAAATTTTTTTATTGTGATGACCCTCATTTTTCAAATACTGTTCTGATTAAATTTTAGGAGATATATCCCTAATAGTGACATTAAAAATGTCCTTTCTTTCTGTCATGACCAAGCTTGCGGGGGCATTTTATGATAAGAAAACAGTTGCCAAAGTTCTTCAGTGCGGTTTGTATTGACTTACCTTGTCCAAAGATGGCCATTTGTATTGCGAAAGTTGCCCTAGGTGTCAACAGTTTGGAAAAATAAGTAAGAGAGATATGATGCCCCTTAACTCGATTAATTTATTGAGATCTTTGATATTTGAAGGATTGATTTTATGAGACCATTTGCATCTGCTTTTGGGAATGAGTATATTCTCCTAACTGTAGACTATGTGTCTAAGTGAGTTGAGGTTGTGCTAACCAGGAGAACTGAGGCTAGAGTTGTTGTCAAGTTTCTTAGGAAAAATATTTTCTTCAGGTATGGTATGTCTAGAGCTATTGTCAGTGACCAGGGTACTCATTTTGACAATTGTTCTTTTGATGCATTGTTAAAAAAGTACTTCATCATTCACTGTTTAGCCACTGCCTACCATCCCCAATCTAGTAGCTAGGTAGATGCTTCTAACAGGCAAATTAAACAAATTATAGAAAGGACAGTGAGTAGAAAACATAAGAATTGGATAGACAAGCTTGTTGATACTATGTGGGCTTATAGGACACTTTTAAGACCCCCTTGGGCATGTCGTCTTGTATGGTTGTCTTTGGTAAGCCTTGTTAGCTTCCTGTAGAACTTGATGATCAGGTCATGTGGGTTATAAAGACTTTGAACCTTGACTTAGAGATAGCAAGGGAAAAGAGGAAGTTACAGCTGAGTGAGTTGGAAAAAATAAGAACTGAAGCTTAGAGAACTCTAGGATGCATAAAGAGAGAGCCAAATTGTTTTATGACATGTGTATTCATAGGAAAGAGTTCTTCCTACGTGAGAAGGCGTTGCTTTATGACTCCAGACTATACCTTTTTCCAGGTAAGTTAAGATCTCATTGGACATGTCCTTGCATTATTTCTCATGTTTTTCGCATGGTGCTATAGAGATACCGGACCCCACAAGAGGTACGTATTTCAAGGTCAATAGACAAAGGTTAAAATCATTTCTCGAGCTACCTACAAAAGAGAAAGAAGTTGAGTGTCTGATGCTCTATGAACCACAATACGGACAATGAGGTTGTGGAGATTAGCTTGGATGCATCCGGCATTCAACCTGGTACTATTGTTCCTTCATGTAAGATCTTATTTTGTATATATATTTTCTGTTATTTTCTTTTCTTTACTTTTGATTTTGTGCTTTTCATTCTTATACTTCTACATGCGATAGGGATATTGCAATGTTTAAGTGTGGGGTGAGGGCTTTTGCAGAGTTTTATTTAAAAAAAAAGAAAGTTTTTTTTCTCTTTTCTTTTCTTTCTTCTCTTTTGTTTCATTTGGTTTTGGAGGAATGTACACTATTTTCACTAGCTTGACCCCTTGTAATTTGGTATTAGGTTATATATAGATAGGATGTACATGACATAAAATTAGTCCTAAGTATGATATTCTATACCCAATTCTAACCTCATAGTTTCATCATAATTCTGATTCCAATCTTTATTTTGTACATCACTGTTGTCTTAGGGTATTAGGCTTCCAGAGTTGATTCTCCCACTTGTCTTTACATAGTTATTTTTTTGCTTTCAATTCGAAAAGAAAAAAAAAGAGTGAAGGTCGGGAATGACAAGTATGCTTTTGAGGCATCTACTATCATTTGAGGCAATACTGTTACTGGAAAAACTTGATTTTCATATTAGTGAGTCAATAAAGTAGTTTATGTTTCGTTAAGTGGGACTATGTCAAGTTCTAGTGCGCATAGCTCCTAGGATAGTGGTACACTTATATACTGTGCACTAGGATAGATACATTGTTATGTTATACTGTAAGGTGAAAAGCTAAAGTGTGGATGTCATAAGTGAGGATCTAGAATCTTTGAGTGTGCACCTCGTTTATATACAAGTTAAAGTATGAGCTATAAGGGTGATAGGTCTGGTTGGAATTTTATATTTTCTCCGCTTGTACATCTGTGTAAAGAAAAAGAAAACCCAAAAATATTTTATTTTCTCTCTATTCTGTTTCCTTTTAAAGATTTTATAGGTACATCTTCTGCAAATCCTCGCGAGACCTTACTTGTCCACTAGGGGAAACTCAGGGGTTTAAAGGACTTATTGCATACGCTAAATGTAATCGTGATTCCTACGAAAGTAAGTTAGGCTTTTTTTTTGTTTCTTTCTTTTTTCTCTTTCCTAGGATTTTTGTTTTGTTTTATTTGACGATGAGCAAAATTTAGACATAAGGGTATTTGTTCGTTAGAAAAATTACATACTTTTATACCATTAAAATATCTAAATTTTTACTTGTAGTAATAATTATTTTAGATTTTTTATTTGAATTTATTTCTTTTGTAGAAAAATCATAAATATAATTATTTTGGAGCTAAATTAAGAGTAAACAGAAATGGGCTAGCTGTACAGCCCAATAAAAGAAAAAGAAAAAGGCCCAACCCTCCTTGTCACTCTAGCACACCACCTACAGTCGCACGTGCCCCTTCCCATTCTCTTCTTTCCTCTCTCTTCCCACGTACTCAGAAAACCAAACCCATTTTCATCTCCTTCCTTTTCGTGCCATCAACCACCAAATCAGCTCCATCATCTCCATTATCAACAACCTTAACAGCCCATATTTTGTGGAGTAAATCTCTCATTCTCACTCCAAGACTCAGTCTCCATGAAGAATCAGCCATGCCCAGATATGGTGGGAATTGAAGATTGGATAGAGTTGGCAATTTTGATTATAAGTAGAGGAGTAGGGGAAAACTCCTGGAGGGAAGTCAAAGCTGGCATCTGTTTTCGCAATCACAACCCAGTTGTAGTATAGTTCTCTAATTTTCCTTCGCTGTTTCAGATTTTTGAATTTCCAAGTTCTCCTCCATTGTTGGTTTGAGAGCTTGAGAAGCTATTGTCGAACCTCCGAGTAGTGGAGCAACGTTTTTTTTTTTTAAATTATTTCTTGTTTCAATTTCAACATTAGTTCAATTGGGGTCAATTCTCTGAATCTACTGGCTCATTCATGCCCTGGTTTAGAGCTTTCGTTGGACAAAACCAGTAATTTGAGTACTCTATGTCCTAGCCTTCTGTTTTCAGTTCCTGCTTCAAGAGATTTATTTATTTATTTATTTTAATCATCGTTATTGTTGGTTATGTTTTGCTTTTGGGCGTTGCCAACCTCCTGCCAATCTCTCTCTTTGTTTCTTTCTTGTTCTAATATGATTGTTGGTCATGGAAATTTCTTTTTTTTTTTTTTTTAATACAAAGGCACTACATGAAAAGGTTAGGCAAAGATTCACTTTATGTTACTCAATTAAAGTGGCAACAACTTAGAGTAACGTTGGTTTAATCTTTGCTCATTAGTGACTGAATTTCTTAAAGTTTATTTTATTTTATTTTATTTTCACTTCATTAGTCTTAGGTAATTATGAGTCATTTACTTTTTTAGTAGGCTAATTTCATCTAAAGTGAAGTAAATTGAGTGGAAAAATTGATAATGTCATCTTTATGGGAGGATCCATACCCACCGAATCTTACTGCAAGTTGGACACCAAACGCTTGCGGCATCTTTTTACATGAACACTTAGCCATTAAAAAGTTATCCTTATAAGGATACGTTTCATAATAGCTCTTATGTGAGAATATCTCATTCAAGAATTTGTGTTAAGATATATCATGAGACAGAGACTTTTATAGTGACTTTTAATAATAATTACGATGACTAGCAAGACGTTTAAGAATAACTGTAATAATTAATAAAATTAATAAAAATCACCCATAGATGAATTATCAGTCACCCAAAATTAAAAAGTCACTTTAAGACGAATTATTAGTCATCTTATAACTTTTACAAAATCATCAAGGGATTCATATCACAATAATTTTTATATGAGTAAGCCTTTTCTAAAAAATTGTGTTATATTTGTCTATTATAGGGTTAAATGTCATACATTGTAATATAATCTACAGAAGAAAATAAACTAGAATTATATCACTGGCTAAATTCCAGTATTGTAATCGCCATGAAGGTGGTCTACCTGGATTGGACCTACCATCGATACTCCATAGGAGAGCCACCCTTCTCTTTCTCTCTTTTCCCTTACATTGCCCCTCTCCCACCCGTATCTTCCCCCAACAGATTACAGGGATTTTTCGGCCCTTTTTTTTTTTTTTTGGGTGTTTTTTTTTTTTGGGGGGGGGGGGGGGATTGCTGCACACCTCACCAAATATATACCAAATATAAACTAATGATCAAGCAACCCCTGCTAAATTATGAACTATCACACTTGCGACTTGTGACCTTCCTAACATAAAAAAAATATATGCAGAGAGAGAGAGCGAGAGAGCTCAATCTACTAACAATAGGTAGGACTAACATTAGTTTTGCGAAAATGATAAAAACTGTATCATAACTACATCAACAACCAATTAACCAGGGGGGTTGATAACTAGAGCTCAAATGAACAAGTGCTTGTACTCCCCGTTAGCAAGTTGGCAAAGCTGATTGTAGTTATATGGATCTGCAAAAACCAAAACAAGGGGATTGCTTTCGTCAACAATAACGGAATAGTAGAACATGTTTAGTCAGTCTACATAACAAGCATACTAGGGTGTACCATGTGGTGGTGCCATAATGGTAAAGAGCAATAAGGTACTATGGTAGTCCAAGGAAACCAAAGCAAGAGAACAGGATACATTGGTCAGTCCAATGAGTCCACTATATCAGTGGCTGGTTTTTTGCATATCTTTAACATTCCTCCTAAACTCCAGGCAAAAACCATAACAATTATCTTTCCTTTTTTGTGGTGGGTTGGTTCCAGCTTATAATTGTGTTAGTAGAAGGATAGTTGATGCCTTTCAAATCAAGGGTATGGTTGAAACAGCCCCTTCTATTATCGTAGGGTGAGGACATATACATTGAGTACCTCCATACAACATGCCAAATGAAGGGCAGTTGGAAATGGTGACATGGCATGTTGCTCTCTAACTTACATTTGTAATCCATGCCACTACGTTTTAGCGTTCATGCTACAACCAATATAACTTCGCAGCAAGAATTGAAAATATTTCTAGGACATGAAAACATGCAACTTAAATGAACCTAAACTTGAGAATTTGACTAATACTATAAATCATGATGCATTAAGGACAAAGGAGATGAATAGTACCAAAATTATCACCAAAGTTGGTCCATATGTCAGCACGAACAGATTGGTTGGTGTCAGCAATACCAATAACCTCAACATAGGTTGTAAGAGGATGAGTTGGAGGCGAACCCTTAATAGTTAGCTGAAGCCCATCTGTTGATTTTGCAATTACTGATCCAGCAGCAGATTGAATGACCTCAACAACTACACGAACCTTACGGCCAACAAACATTTTGAGCAGCTCTCCATTAACCATAGCCGCAGGACTTGAAGTATCCATAGTCTGCAAACAAATAGTATAGGTCATACCTTAAGGCTTAGGCATCTCAGATGATGAAAAAGATACCAATCCTACCAATCACATGAAAATTGCTCAAAGTAAATGCATATAGCATGTCTGATATGTATATTGTAATACTGTAACAACTAGATTAAACGCGAATCCAAGCTCAATTTCATATACAAAGTCGATATTTCATCAATTAAACTCAAACTCAAATGCTCAATCATCATCTAACCAACAATTAGATTCGACTCACAAATTAAACTACTCTAAAATTGAAATTGGCAGATTGAACTCACAAATTAAACTACTAAAGCAAATTAATCTACAAATTAGAGTATTAAACAACAAACTGAAGTACTAAACATACAGTCATAGATCTGGCACTGGGGACGGGTCAGCCGTCGGAGCTCAAGGTGGAGGCACGGTGGTGTTTCGGCGGTGAGAGCGACTGGAGAGACAAGGGGGGTTGGAGACTGGGGAGTGGCACAGGGTAGGGTTTTGGCTCACTTTCCGCTTCAGTTGAAAAAGAGGGGCTCAAGGCTGCTAAAAAAAAAAACAAATCGACATCCAAAATACTTAAAATTCAAACGACTGCACTTGGAAGTACCCGCAACCTTGATTCCCTAGACATGAAATTCTTTTACATACATTGAGCACGTCAAATTTTATGTAACCTTTAACTTTTCCTCATTTTTTTCCTTATTATTAAAACGTTTTTTTTTTTTTTTTTCCATTGGGGTTGGGGGGGGGGGGGGGGGGGGGAACCGAAGGAGTTAGTGGAGTAACGACTCCACTTTAATTCACAACCTCTTGATTTCTCAAACATGAAATTACCATGATATGAAGAAACTTTTCATAGGTATTAGGCACACACAATTTTATATGATCCTAATTTTTTTCCTTTTTTTCTTAAACGATTTTTTTCTTTGGGGTGAGGAAGGAGGTAAACAACAAATCCCCCTGATCCTTGACCTCAAAAGATGGTGCAATCAGCTTCAACTTATTGGCAAAAACATGAAACTTATTGTGAACCTAATGTAAATGGTTAACATACTTAACAATATCGGCCTTCTTGAGCTAGTAAAGGAAGAAATTCTACAAGAATTACACATGACACCAAATGAAAAGTTAAGTGCAATGAGCACGTAACAGATAGTAACTATATGGTCCACCTGGTTGTACATTTCCAAGTGTACAACCGACCCCACTATTGTCCACATGGTGTGGGCCGCATAAGCAAATCAAAAAAAGAAAAAAACAAAAGCAAAAAATGCTCATAAAATCGTCAATTCAAACCACTCACCACGCCACGAACTTCCCTTAGCAAAAAATCTTTGAAAAATCTTCCCTGAATTTGAAGGAAGCATTTCGATGTAAGTTTTACTAACAAACGCAATTAATTTGCATGTTCAAACAAACATAATGAATTCACTTGAAACGAAAGGGCACTCTAGGTTTTAAGAAAATCACGCTTTGATAATCGCACTTTTGCAATATTTGCAGATGAAAACTTACAATTTAGAAGTAGCGAAGAAGACAGCTGCAAGTGATGAATCAAAAACTCTTCAAAAAAGGAATATTGAAAACCTTCAACCTAACACTAGTAAGTCAGAGTACATATTTAGTGAGCAATAATTTGAAATTTCTGTTTCTATCAACAATACATAAGAAAACACTTAAAAACAATTTTATCTACGTTTCTAAAGAAAACCAAAAAAAAATAAATACAGACTTCATTACACACAACATATGCATGTTAGTGACCTATATATGTTATTTTAGTGAGCTATGAAACATGTGTGATGAGCATGAAATTAGTAGAATGCCTTGCTGCTAGCACAATGACAATACTAAGCATTAGTCTAAATTTCTTCAGTGAACATGCTCCAGTGAGTTATACCTTATTGACTTGAATGTAATAAGTCATGACTTGAATTTAGTGAGTTGTACATTATGTTCTAATGGCTGTCAGCATATGCATGCTATAGTGAGTTGTACCTTATATTCTAGTGAGCCATGACTTGAATTTAGTGAGCCATGAATTGAATTTAGTAAGCTGTACCTTATATTCTTAGTGGCTGTCAGTATATCCATACCATCGTGAGTTGTACCTTACATTTTAGTGAGCTGTACTTTATATTCTAGTGAGCCATGACTTGAATTTAGTGAGTCGTACCATACATTCTAGTGTGCAATATAGAATTTCAATATCTTTTGATATACTATTTCATATATCTAGTGAGCTGTACATTATATTCTAGTGAGTTGTACCTTATACTCCCATAACACTCTTCTACATGCTATAGTGAACTATAGCTTATATTCTAGTGAGCCATGACCTGACTTTAATGAGTTGTACATTTTTTTCTAATGTTCTATCACATGTATTGTAATATTAACCTTACATGTAATACTATTGATGGGTCTAAGACAGAAGGTTCAAGCACAAACTCTCAAGATATAATTATGGAAGTTGTCAGAGACATGTCTTCTGATCCAATGAGCTTCAGGTAATTACACTTCAAATATATCCAAAACACACACAATATAGTTCACTGCACTAAATTGCATTTTTCTTTTTTATTGAAGCCCAAAGGCTCAAAATAAGATGAATTATACAATTCAAGAAATGAAAGAGGATATTACTCATAATGCTGGACAAGGTATGTCCACATTATGTAGGTTTATATGTCATGATCTGAATTGCATATGTAGTGAACAGAAATTGTATGGAAAGGAGTTGTACCTTATATTCTAGGTTAACTGTTGCCAATCAGTGAGCTATACACTATGCTTTGGTGAGCTATGACACATGTCTAGTGAGCAGTATGAAAATTCATCTTCTTTATTCTTATGATGTACCATGTGCAGTTAAGTATTCTAATATCTTTTGATATACTAGTTCATATATCTAGTGAGTTCATCTCATTTTTTAGTTAGCAAGTAAACTATACATCTACAATTATATTTAGTGAGCTGAACTGCATTTGTAGTGAGCAAACAGTTTATTGCAATGAACAGAAGGTGTACTGAACTGCAACTATATATAGAGAACTCTAGATTAGATTAAATATTGCACATTATTGAGTTAAACATCTTGTTCACTTATACAAAGTACCATGTATAGCTACAAAAGAAACACACAAGGTAACTCCACCAAATCAAGAACGGACTCCACAGCTTAAAATGGAGCAGGAAAAACTATCCACACCAAACGACAAAACCTTTGAAGGAAAAACTAGCTCATCAACTACTACTACAAAGAAAACAAGGGTGAAACAAGAAGCAAGGTAAATATTTACAGCAGTCCAATAAGTTCAGAAGATAAACATATGCAAGCTCTAACAACATATGAGCATGAAAAACAAATTGGACATGCAGTAGAAGAATCACAAGCTACTCAACAAGGAGAGGGAGACCAAGAATGGCAGAAAACAACAGAACGCCCTTAACAAAACACTCGCACAGCCGGACAAAAACAAAAGGTGGTGTAGGAAAAAGGAAAAAAAGAGTCAATGAAGAATGATGCACAAGAGAAGATTGGCATCAAAAAAGAACAATAGGGGCAAGAAGAGTGCAGAGCAAAGCAATCCCAAAAGTTCCAAAAAACACCGCTCAAGAAAGCTCGGAGAAAACAATCACGAACATTCATCGATAACTTTCAGAGGAAACATATGACACAGTAGAGGACATCACTTACAAAATGCCTTCCCATGGGCATGAAGATGAATTTGACTCTAAAGATGAAGTGCTGGTGAAAAGAATCAAGAAAATAAAAAAAGCATCAAAATCTAGATCAAAGCAAATCCAAAGGAGTTCAAAAAAGTGTGCTAGGGCACAGCTAAAAAAGAGAGACAGGCTGTCCAGAAAAGTCCAAAAAGTCCTATAAAGCATGGACAACTCTCAGTTTTGTAACATCATCAACAAAAGAAATCCCAGAAACAATAAGCAAATACTACCATTCGTGTTCAAGTTCCCAGGTCTCTACAACCTGTGCAAAAACCTGCACAGGCAGACACAAAACCCAAAAGATTTTCCAGACCAGAATGTCGCCAGCAGGGTTTGTTGCAATGATTAAGAACTTCAATGAGGCACAGAGACATGTAATATGCATTATGGGGTTTGGAGGATTCCTACATTTGCAAGTAATTAAATTGCCAAGGGATTTATACAAATGGCTTGTAGATAATTTTGAACCCTACTCAATTACATTGTACATATCTGTTTATAAGAAGATTGAGATTACACCAATGGATGTGCATCTCACATTGGCACTCCTAATTAGTGGAAGAAAGATTGAAGAGTTTTATGGGAAAAAACCAAAATACCTTAAATGCAATGAAGTCCTCTTAGCATGGAGAAAGGAGTGGAACCTGCAAGATGGGGCCCCAAAGCCTAACCAAATGGCATAGTACATTCTGAGCCAGGCTGATGCAGGGGAAAATTTCAAATGAAACTTTGTGCTGTACATGGTCTCTTATTTCTTCAATGGCTCGAAGAATATGCATTGTGCACCCTATTTTGCAAAGAATGTTGTAAATGTTCAAGACAACAACAATTGATTGGTGTCAGTACACCATTGACGGATTGTGTGGATCTGTCAAAAAGAGGGTTTTAAACTTTGATGGACATATTCTCTTTTTGATGGTAAGTTCCTTCTATTCTATCAGAATACCATATTTTCAGTGAGCACAACATCACTTTTAGTGAGCTGAACATATATTTTAGTGAGCAGAACAATATTTTTAGTGAGCAGAACATATATTTTAGTGAGCAGACTATTTATTTTAGTGAGCAGAATATATATTTTAGTGAGCAGAACATGTATTTTGGTGAGCAGAACATTATTTTTGGTGAGCTGTGGAGAACTTGTTCATAGTTGATAATTGTCTATTACATTGATCTATAATGACCATTTTTAGTGATCCAAATAGGAATTATTTTTAGAGAACATTACTTTATGTAAGTGAGCTAGTATACATTTTTAGTGAGCACAATATATATTGTAGTGAGCAGAGAATCATTTTTAGTGAGATATAGAGAATTGATTACAATGAACATTTCCCTTGCAAATACTATATCTGGACAGAGTTCTCCTCACAAGGGGGACAGTTAAGAGACAATTCCCAACAATCAAATGCTGGACTATAGAAAAGCTGAAGGAAAAGTGAAAGAAGAGAGAAAGGCTAATCAAGTTGATAACAAAGAAGTGACAAAAGGCTTTGAAAAGGGCAGAGTAGAGCCTCCAATACAAACAAACAAAGAAGAGCATCCTGAACAAGCCAGAGAAACTCAACCATAAAAGGATGAACAGCCAAGGATATTTTCACAAAATGATGAAACATCAGAGTTAGATGTATCATTTAATTCATTTATATCAATTAAGGAGAAGGAAAAAAAATTAAAACAAATATCTATCCAAAACCTTACAATACTTGAATGATGTCAACATATAGAAAGATATGGTAGAAATGGCTGAAGTAACGAAGGCGTTAGTGAGTGTATTCAAGAGGTGCAGAACCTTTATGGAATACTTGTCAAAAAGGTACCAAAACAATGAAGCACTCAAGACAATAAGAGATACAGCCGTAAGCATGTTCTGTTCATATTGTGAGGCTCAAATATCAAAATCACCTCCAATGGGACATGAAGAACGAGGAGATAAAAGTTCTGAAATACCACCATTTAGTTAGAACGATCAATGGTGGAAGAGCTACTGTACTGGAGGCAATAACTTAATTGTATAATGCTTTTATAAAGCACAAACAAATGACCAGTAGCCCCAAAGCCAAAAGTCCAAAAAGAAAAAGTACTCCATCCAGAAAAGGGGGCAATGATATGCCAAGTTTCATGTTGATTGATGACAGCCAAAGCCCAGCTCCTCCAACACTAGCACCATTAGCAGTACTTCAGACATCATCACCCTCCCCCATAAAAACACTTCAACCACCACCACCATCCCCCAAAAAACACTTCAGACACCAACACCCTCCCCCTGCCCCATACAAACACTACAAACACCACCACCCTCCCCACTACCAGTTGAGACACAACAGCCACTATAGCCATCACAAGCTCTTGAAACACAACCACCACTGAAAACACCTGAGACATCACTACCAATTCCAGAGATACAATCAGAGCAAATTGATAAGGATATGATAGACCCAACACAATCATCAATTGGGCATGAAAAGATTGAAATAGAAGGGCAGAAAACAACAGGAAGAGAGCAAGCAAAGCAAAAATCTCCTGGGGCAGAAGATAACAAAAAGATAACAACATGTAAAGTTGGTAAGAATGTTTAGTGACCAGAATGTCATTTTTAGTGAGCAGAATATAATTTTTAGTGAGTTGTGGGCAACTTGTTGATAGATGACAATCGTATGTCACAATGAGCTAGAATGACACATCTGGTGAGCACACATCAGTTTTAGATGACTCTAAGAATAAGCAAAGAGGTTGGTAGCGAACATTATTTGTTTTTTAGTGAGTTGGTGTGCATTTTCAGTGAGTAGAGCATATATTTTAGTGAGTAGAACGTATATTTTAGTGAGCAGAACGTATATTTTAGTGAGCAGAACATATATTTCAGTGAGCAAAACATATAGTTTAGTAAGTAGTGAGCTATATTATGTTTTTAGTGAGCAGAACAAATATTTTAGTGAGCAGAACATATATTTTAGTTAGCACTGAACCATATTATGTAAAAGAAAACATGCCAAGAAGGCAAGACATCAACCATAGAGAGATAAAAGACCAATGACAGAACCCAACTGCTCTCCTTCTTTGAAAAGAATCACAAAGCTTACGAGAAAATCATCAGCCCAGGAGAAGATGCTTGCTAATTATGTATTCCATTAATCACAGGACCTTGATTTCAGGTAAGCACAAAACTACCAAATTTCAAAGAGTAATAACAGAAAACACTTACAAACACTTGAGATATACTGAATATAAACTTACATTTTTTTTTCTCCTTTTCATACTATATCAGTAAGAATTGTTTAACATTGAAACACGTGTTGTAAATTAGTATCACTTGTCAACCATGTGTCCAAGGGAATACATTGATGTACATATGATCAATATCTAGGCTACTATCCTCAACAACTTAGAGAGAAAATGAAGTGAATGCTCTCCAAGAAGATTTTTTACACCCATTGATGGAGTGATAATTATATTCTTATTTCTGTTCACAAATTCAAATGCTCAAATACCTACTGATACTACTGCAAAATTGCAGTGAACTTTAGACTCCATGACAAATGCAGCAAAATCAAAAGAGGCAAGGTACATTGATTTTGAAACAATGCTTGAAAGAGAATTTCAAAGATGTGACAAATGGATAGCGACCATAGTTGAACCTAGTAGGCATTAATCTAATACATTTTATTGTGTATTAGACTGCCACATTATATAATAAAAAACATCTTCCAATTTGAAGGTGTTCTTCCCGGTATGTCACAAGAAGCACTTCTACATCTTCTGCTTTGATTTAAAGAAAGAAAGGCTTGACATTATGGACAACATACACATAACAGCTTCATACAAAACCACATATGATGAAACCCATCTATTAGTAATATGTTCAAATGTTTACTAATTTATTTAATTTCGAATAAATCAAAAGTTTCATTCTATGAGGCACATAGTGAGCTGACATATTTGGTGAGCTAACACACATATTTAGTGAGCTGTTAAACAACTTCAGTGAGCTGAAAAAAATATTGGTCGTACACAAACAAAAGCTTTTGGAAGATTTCTTTAGGATAGTGTTGGCCATCCCAAACATGAAATTGTCAAGAAAATGAAAGCAGTACGAATGGAAATGCCATAGAGAATAATAAATAATGTCACAAACTGTGAAATATTCTGCATGAGGCACATGAAGTCATATTTTGGCCAAACCAATAAATGGGAATGTGGTTTCAAGAAGAATGAAGTAAGTCTACAAAAATATTTTCTCAACAAAAATATCTTAAAATAAGTATAACAACATATTAATTAAAGAACCGCAAATATTTTGTTTTCTTTTTTTTGTTTACAGGACAAGAATCTGCTTGATGTAATGAGACTATGAGAGTACAGTACTGTTATGAGATCATCAACAATGAAGAAAACATATACAGGAATAGAGTAAAGAGGCTCACAAATGAGTTACATGATAAACAATAGGCAGAAATGAATGCAAATTCAAACTAGCCTTAGGTGCCAAAAGCATAAGTAATGAACCTTACTTTAGTTAGACTAACTTTTGGAACTAATGTAACCAATACTATCATATGAACACTATTACTATGCTTAGACTTAATGATGGTGAAGTACTATTATGCAGCATTTATTATTGAATATTTCATATCTTTTAGTATGCTTAATTCTAGTGAGCTAGTAGGTATAACCAGTAAGCTCCAAGGATTCTATGATGAGCAACAGCGTAAACTAATCCATACCACTAATATGATATAAACTTACAGCTATTATTAACAAAGTTATTCAAATATTGAAGTGTACACAATCTTAATGTCATAGAATACTATTCTTTTATAATGTTAAATCATCAAAAAAGTTGTAAATAGTTTTGCAAATTATAGTAAGCTAACAGATAAAACTATTGAACTATGATTGTTCAGCCTTGAGCAACATATATTTTAAGTTTTAAAAGTATTTAACATATTCTAAACTTTAAAATTATTCAATATGAATTACTAAATTTTCAAATAAAAAAATAAATCTCATTATATCACATCACCAAAAAAATAATGAATAAAAATACAAGTTCAAAATTTATTAGTCAAATATAAATTCACATTTGAATTTTTGTTTACAAAAATTGTTGTATATGCCAGATGTAAAAATCTTCACTAATGCTAGAAGCCAATGCCCTTTCCTTAATCTTCCACAACACACATTACTTATAGCTAGCAAAATATAATTGTTAGAGAGCACGAAAGAAAATGATAAACACATAGAAAATCAAAAACCTATGATCATACCAAAATTTCATGCTCGATTACCAGGTGACCTGTTTCAAAAAATAAATTAGCATATACAAATGTTTAGCGAGCCAATGTATAAATTTAGTGAGTGAAACATGTATGACTAACAATGTGAGAAGTGAAAAATGTAGTGAGCCAATACACATTTATAGTGAGCATATACACTATATTGGTGAGCGTATTAACACTATTAGTGAGCCAAAATACAGTATATTTTTACTGAGTTTATCCACAATCTCAGTAAACTCCAAAAAGATATTAGTATAAAAAATATAACTTATTCACTAAGATTGTATATAGAATTTTACCTGAGGTTGTGATACATCTCCTCCATTCCTTGAAGAAAACCTTGCGTTCCTTGATCTTACAATATCTGATATCTTCTCTGATGTACTCTTCCTCCTTACATTCCTTCAACCTTTCTTTCTAGAACTCTTAGGGTTATAAATGATTTTATTACCAGCACTAGACTGTTGATAATTTTCTGTGTTAAAAACACAAATTGAACCCACAACAACACCAACATCAGCCTTTAACTTGGCAAAAGCTTCTTCACATAGCTTTCTTACTTAGATATTAGATCCACTAGCAAAAAATAATGACTCCAAGTGCCTATGCATATGAACTCTCCATATGGAACCAGGAACACCTACAGCATTAACACTTAGAACTTCTTCTATAACCCCGAGGGTCTAGCTAGCCTAGTCCATCGTTTCAAAATATATTGACCAAAGACTTTAGGCACACAATGAATGTTGAAAATATGCTAATAGTTGCAGCAAAGAATACCCCTCTTAGTGTACTTTTTACAGTCGCAAACGATATTTTGATATGGAAGATTAAACCTTACCCAAACTTCTTCGAAAAGCAATTCTCATACACAACATATGTATGCTCTAGATCGTAAGGGGTTTCAGTTGAGCTAAGAAAATGTTGACAACGCCCTTCCCTTTAATGTATTCATTCTCAAACACTTTGTACAAGTTGTTCGTATAAATTTTCGAAGCATGCTGCATAAGGCTAACATGTTGCAAATACATCTTGAGGAACCCATCCTTATTTTTCACATTCTCATTCTTCTTCTTAATCCTCCGCTCAATAACAACATCACATAATATATTGTAAAAATCAAACAAACTGCAAGTAGCATTGACTCTCTTTCACAAAGAAGCATTTGTAGACTCATTTCTTTGTGACGATAAAATGCCACCAGAAAAAGCATCCTTGCAAAAAGTTGGACATCATTTTTCTTTCAACTGATACAATCTAACCAAACAAGCATTTTCAGTATATTTATACTCTTCAACCAGCTTAACACAAAAAAAAAAACAGTGAGTAGAAAGTAATAAGTTAGTGAGCAAAAATATGTAACCTTGGTGAGCAGAAAATAATAAGTTAGTGAGCAGAAATGTGTAACATTGGTGAGTAGAAAGCAATAAGTTAGTGAGCAGAAAGTAATAAGTTAGTGAGCACATAATAAACAGTAACAGAAAGGGGCTCACCTATACCAACAAAAATTGAACTCTGTTTCTGTATCACATCTCATCAAGACATGGTCAAACTTATCAACAAATCTACCCAAAATCCTAAGATGGCCAATTTTCTTTTTTGAATTCTCCAAGATGTACTAAGTACACAACCTATACTTTGCCAAAGGGAAGACCTTTTCAATAGCATTTGTCATAGAAAATGCTTGGTTCGTTATCACAGTTTTCGGTTGTACATTATCCATAACTTCCAAAAATGTTTCAAACAACCAAACAAAGCTGTCAACCTAATCATTCATCAAAAATCCGCATCTGACCATAACATTCTTCGCATGATAATCTATACAAACAAAAGGTGTGCATATAATCTCATAACAGTTGGTCCTATATGTCGTGTCAAATACAAGGAGATCATCAAACAACAAATAGGCAGATTTCTTTTGTGAATCTCTCCAAAAGAAGCTCATCAAACAATCACCCTCATACAATTTAAGCTTATAAAAAAATCTTGCTCATTGACACACCTAGTTTCGAAAACACACATCAAATGCTTGGCATCGCTCCCGTCTAAAGTCCTTTTGATTTCATTTGTAACACTATTGTAGGCATCCTTTTCGCTAAACCCGAGTAATGGCGAATCCCCAACGTCATTTCTTAGAAGCCGATAAGCATGAGAAACCTTCATACAATTTCTTCCCATCTTTTGGAAAAAATAAACATGAACTTTCTCAACTTTTTTACGTGACCTCAACTTATGAACCTCATCTTCTAAAAACAATTCATGATTATGAATTATATCATGCTTCTTACAAACCCATTCCCCATTAGTTTCAATGTAAAAAATAGCCTTAGCTTTACAATTGTATCTATAGCTCTGTTTTGTAAATATCTTATCTTTTTTCCCAGGACACGTTTTAGCACCTTGTTTATTGCAACAAAACTCCCTTTAACGCACCTCTTGTGAACCCTCTCTCCTCAACTTGTCACATCTTATGGAAAACCCCTTACGAAAAGCATACTCATTATATACCACAAATGATACGTCTATAGAACTGACCCTTTTACCAATAAGTTATGATTCATCAACTTCCCTTACTTTAATAATACATTCATGATCAACATCTACACATTTCTACTTATCGATCACAACACCATTAGACACACCAACAACAATATTACCATTATCAAGCACAACATAATTACACTCAGAAGCCACGTCTTTGCCTTTTGAAATACCAGCAGGATTACACAAAACTCTAACATAATCATCAACATCAACAACCTCAGCAAAAGAATGATCTAATGTAGACAGCAAAAATGAAGTACCATCTGCAAAAACAAGCATGATTTTTGTGGTGAGGTGTAATGCATAGTTGGTAAGCACAAACTAAATCCTAGTGAGCCAAACATTTTTTTGTCCGCAAAGAAGTGCTATATAGTAGAAGAAAACATATTTTTTTATAGTGAGTTATACTGATTATAGTGACCTATTGTTTTCCCTGTTAGATACATAATTGATTATAGGGGTTATATTTAGTAAGCACATAACCGATTTATGATTTCTAAGTACAAGCTGAATTCTTGTGAGCTAAATATATTTCTTTAGTGAGTTAACCACTATATTTAATGAACACATAACATATTATGGTGAGCTATTGTTTCTCATCTGTAGATAGCAAAATAAAGTATCATCTGCAAAAACAAACATGATTTTGTGGTGAGCTATAATGCATAATTGGTGAGCACATGCTAAATCCTAGTGAGCCAAACTTTTTTTTAGTGAGCAAAGAAGTGCTCTGTTGTAGAAGGAAACATATATGGTTTTTTTATGGTGAGCTATACTGACTATAGTGAGCTATTGTTTTCCTCGTTAGGTGCATAATTGATTATAATGATTATATTTAGTGAGTACATAACCGATTTATGATTGATGAGTACAAACTAAATCCTCGTGAGCTAAATGTGTTTTTTTACTATGCTAACTACTATATTTAATGAGCACATAACTAGTTATGGTGAGCTATTATGTCTCATATTACACAAACTAAAATTTACAGAGAATGAAGTATATTCAGAAATTAAATGAAAAAACATTGTTCAAGTTGCATATTAATCAGTAATAAAACAATTACAAATACCATATACAACTCAAAACAAAAACCAAACATTCTAGCAAACATCCAGACTAACTAATCACAAAAACCAACTATATTATATTTCCAGAACACAGCATCATAACAATGAATGCAAGCCAATTGGAAAATCTCGTAATTTAGTCCTCAGAATACAAAATTAAGACATACAAATTACAAACCTGAACACAAAAATAGAGATCGAAAATCATGATCAAACCTGACCAAAAATTTGCATTTGATAAATCTTCAACATCAATAGTAACGTTAAGATCAAACTCCGCCATTGAATAATTGCTGAAAAACTAAAGGAATCGAAGCAGCACAGAGCATTTAGCAATGGAACGGAGTAGCGGGGCGAATGAAAACAGTGATTTCTCAACTATGATTTCTTTTTTTTTAAAAAAACGCAAGATATATATAACCTGTTGGGTTGGCAGCTACCTAGACCAAGAAACCGCTCATTGTGGGCCCGGACAGACAATTGAGATGTCCATCCGGTTGTACATAATAAATTGCGCCTAATAGAGCCATTAAGCAGAATGTCACCCTAAAAATGGGTATTATCAGTCTGATTTAGATAATGGAAGATGTCATTCAACAGGTGTCTATAAGATTTGATAATCTAGCTAAAATCAATTTGAAATATAGGAAGTGGAGAGATTTGATATGAATATTAGTCATAAAGCAGTTGCACAGAACCCTCGCCTTTGATCAGGGTATGGTTTTGTTCGGTAATAAAATTTTCACCTTACTACCCCCTGGCACCCAAAAAAAAAAAAAAAAGATCCAGATACCTCCCTAGACTAGCAATTGCCAATTTACCAAATTTTGTCATTAGCTTCCACAATAGATATGCGGAAAAAAAAAAGAAAAAAAAAGAGGGTGTCAGTCTTAGGGAAAATGCATGAAGAGAGATGACAATTCATTTTAGTACCAAAGCACATCAATCATTCAACCTGGTAGAGTTCACAGAAATGAAAATAAAGAAGAGTATGAAATTGTATGTCAACCTGTTATAGTTACATAAGATGCGTAATTCTATCTGAAAGGAACATTGCCCAATAAAATAAAAACTCCATTCGGTTAACATTACCCTCAAACTTGCCAGCTCCAGAAGAAAATCACAACAAAGAATAAGAACAGCGAAGGGAACACTGAACATTGGAATCTCCTACTGTAAGCATGTGAATTGCAAATGCTAAGAAAATAATAATTGGAAGTCGAACATAATATATGCGGAAGCGATAAAGGATGTAGATATTGGAGAATATAAAACAAGAACGAAAAAGATAGAAGGGGCACATGATTTTTTACGTGGAAACCCAAATTGGGAGAAAACCACGGGCGGCAACAACGATACAAAATCCACTATAATATGAGTGAGTACAAAACGATCTCAAAGCAAATGCGTAAGAAAAAGATCAACAAGAGAGATAAAGATCTCAAAGCAAACACCCAATGAAGAGATCAACTATAATGAAAATCTCTCAATACTAACTCTCAATAAAATGTGGAATAGAAAAGGAAAGTGTCGAGAGGCACTCCCAGATGCCTCGCTCCAAGAGGCCAACGCCTAATACCCCGTATCAAATAAGGTTAAACAACCTAGTATTTATAGAGAAGTCCCAAAGGTACCAAGGGTTTAACCCTAGCTGCCAACATATGTTTTGACCACCAAATACAATCTTTACAGAAAAGAAAAAGATATTAAATACAAAATATGGAAATAATATAATTTCCATAAATAAAATATCTTCAACTGTGCAACTTGAGCCTTAGGTGCCAAGCAATAATCTTCGGCAAAGGAATTTGGGATAAATCCCAACAGCAAACCATGACTAGCACTGAGTACTATAAACTCAATATTTAAAATAACTTATCATAAGTAGGCGCATGTCTGAGTGGCCCTGGGACTCCAAGTAATCTTTGGTTTGGTTGTTGATATCAAGGCCCCCCCTCAACATCGCACCTTAGAGGTGAAGGTGACCCTAAGGTAAAAGTTTGGTTTGGTAGTTGATCACAGCCATCGTATGAAAACCGTAGACCATTTTGAAGAGTTTAGACGACCGGATTGAAAATTTAGCTCCAAGTGGATCATATCGGGTATTTTGTTTCCGCCAAATTGATTTAAACTAGCTGTTAGCCATTGCTTTTGCTTTTTTTTTTTGGGAAAAGGTTACTATAAGAAATTTAGACAACCCTTCTTACAAGGGTTCTGCCTTAATTGTCATCTACGAGAATATAAAGAAAGTTCCTACACGAAGGGGAAGAAAAATAAAAAATAGACAATGAACGAATAATACAACCATACTTTGCTATCCAATTAGTTGTCATGTTACTTTCTCGATACGTATGTTGGAATAAACAATGCACATTAGGAGAGAGCATATTGTAGACGTCTTGTAACAAATTTTGAATCTGCCAAGGGATATAAGTATGACCTCGGACCGCTTGAATAATGACTCTACTATCGCCGTCAACAATAAGATTATGATAGCCCGCTGCTAAAGCTGCTCGGATCCCGTCACACATGCCTGTCGCTTCTGCGACCAAGATTGGGGCACCCTTCCAAGGACCGTGTCCCCGCCTGAATAAAATGCCCTGCCCAATCTCGAAGAACAAACCTTGCTGCTACACCGGAAGGAGAATGGGTACCATCAAAATTGAGTTTTTCCCTAACTAGAAGTAAGATGGGAACTAGAAGCATGCAACCTCCATTCAGCCTAATTGTGTTTTGCCCTGAATAGGGAACCCATAGGTTTTGGTACATCATGATTCAAAATCATGGCATTACGACTCTTCCAGATACTCCATAGGAGGATCACTACCCGAGTAAGAGAAATACTTCATGTAGTATACAAATCATGTAGTCCTTCCCGAATAGAAGTAGGTAAATATAGGAAGGGGAATGACAGAAGTTAGTTATGACTAACTGCAAGATCCCAAGTTTTCTTCACCATAGGACATCCAACAAATAGATGATCTATATCCTCAATTTCTATGAGGCAAGCTGGGCAAACTGGATCAAGTTGTATACCTTTACGAAGGAGATTAGCCCTCGAAGTAAGTGCATTATGACAAAGTTGCCTTAGGAAGATCTAAATTTTAGGCATAACATCAAGTTTCCTTATCCAATTAAACTTCCATGAATCTTGATCATGTGTGATGTTGTCATGAGCTCTCCGGTTAGCAGATTTGGTAGTGAAGTCTCCACTACCCGTGAAACCCCAACAGAAGGAATCCTATATATTCGTAAGTGGGACAGGCACTGCTAAAACAAGACTAACTAGGTTTTATGGTAAAACCTTAGATAATTTATCTGTGTCCCATAATTTTGCAGATGTGATAAATTCACTAACCTTGACTTGAGAAATATCATGAGCCGAAGGACCAGGAGTGAGAAGCTTAACCAAAGGTGACCCATGGCACCAATTTTGTAACCAAAAAGAAATGGTGTGGCCATTGCCTAATTTCCATCGTATACCACGTTTTAACAAACTCTCTAGTACGAAGCATACATTTTCAAACCCATGAATCAGCCTATTTTTTCTTATACTGGAAGAAGCTAGTAGGGGGACCATATTTAGCACGCATCTGTCGAACCCAATAATTATTCGACTGGGTGAGGAACTTCCATGCGAGTTTTGCCATAAAAGCAGTGTTAACAGCCCTATTTTACGTAGACCTAAGCCGCCATATTTTTTCGGGCGACATATTTTATCCCAGCCAACCATAGGAAGCCCTTTCTCGGTATTAGATTTTTTCCAGAAAAAATCACGATTGATGCGATCCAAATTTTGTGAGATAGTAGCAGGGATTTGAAAGCACTGCATAGTGTGACTTGGCAAAGATTCTAAATTTGACTGAATGAGAACTACTCGGCCAGCTTTAGACAGAGAATTAGCTTTCCAATTAGTAAGTCTGGAGGTCGCATTATCAGGAAGATTCCTGAATAATTCTTGAGATGGGCGTCCTTGGAAAACGGAGCATCCTAGATACTTACCCAACGATGAACTTGTGGGAATGTTTAAGACTCCCCTAACATATTGCTTGTCAAGAGAAGGAGTGATCTTGGAGAAAACAATAAGTGACTTATGCAAATTAATCAACTGTCCTGATTGTTGGCAGAATGTGTCAAGTATAGCTTTCAAGTTGAAAGCAGCTTGAGAAGTAGCTTTACAAAATAATAGACTATCATCAGCAAATAGTAAACATGGGATTCACGCTGCCTCAGGTGCTAGCTTAATTCCTATTCCAGATTTAGGATTCAACGATTGATGAGATAATTGTTGTGCCAGCACATCCATACAAAATAGAAAAAGATATGGTGACAAAGGACCACCTTGACGTAGCCCATGAATGGGTTTGAGAAATCCACACGGTTCATTATTAACAAGAACAGAATAGGAAACTGTAGAAATGCATTTCTTTATCCAATTGATCCAAACAGGATGAAAGCCCAGCTGGGTCAAGCATTTTAGAAGAAAGTCCCATTCGATCCTATCATAGGCCTTTTCCGTATCCAATTTAATCGCAACGTAGCCTTTTTTACCTTTGAAATGATAAAATTCATTCATCGCTTCATGGGCAAGTAAAATATTGTCATGAATAGCTCGATGTGGCACAAAAGCACTTTGAGTAGGATGGATGATACATTCCAGAATCAGACGTAATCGATTAACCAAAATCTTGGCCAGAATTTTATAGAAGGTGTTGTAGAGACTAATAGGTCGAAACTGAGCAGTAGTTTCTGTGTTATCCACTTTTGGAATAAGAGCTAGAAGAGTGTGATTGAATTCTTTGAGAAGTTTTCCTGACCCAAAGAAGTCTTTGATAGTAGCACAGAGCTTATCCTTGACAACGGACCAGTGTTGCTGATAGAACGAAGCTCAAAGCCCATCTGATCCTGGAGCCTTATATGGATCCATCTGAAAAATTACAGTGTAGATTTCCTCCTCAGACACAGGACGAATAAGTTCATGATTATCCTCCATGGTAATCAAAGGTGAGATAGAGAGGTCAGGAAGTGGCAAAGAGGAACATCGTTCCATTTTAAATCGATGAGAGAAATCTAGAATAAACTTGTTTTTGAGGGATTCAATCTTGTCAAGGCAAACACATGTCTCATCCTTAATACGGACAATGTTACGTCGTCTTTTCCTAACACAAGTAAATTGGTGAAAAAAATGTGAATTCCTATCCCCATCAACCAGCCATTGCTTGCGGGCATATTGACCCCAATAGTATTGGTTAAAGAGCATTAATTTTTCTCTTTGTTTAATCAATCGAACATGCCAATTATTAAAACGATGGTTGTCCGGGAATTCCAAAAGCTTGTTTCACCATAATGCAATTTGGTCATATTCTTTTTTATTTGAACATGATAGTTGGCAAATTTAATAGAGCTCCGCCGTTTGAGATCCTTTTTAATAGCTTTCAGGCGTTGAGCAAGACGGAACATAGGAGATCCATTGACTTGCATTGACCATTTCTTTTTCACTATAGAGTGGACATCTCCACAATGGTTCCAGTTAGGCTGGAATCAAAAAGGAGGCCTCTTAGTTACAGGGGAAGTAGCCGATGTATGTAAATAGACATAACTGTGATCTGAACAGGTAAATGGCCTAGCTGTGACAAATGCATTTGGATAAATATTAATCCAATCTTGTCGACCAATGGCTCTATCAAGGCCTTCATAAATAAGATGACCATGCAATCGTATTTTCCAAGTAAAAGACCTACCTTGTACTTGAATAGAAGAACCACGGATAGCATCAAGGAATTGCGGTAAACATCTACAACGTGACAGGGATAAGAAGGAGCCCCCTCACTTCTCCGAAAACTCTTCTAACTCATTAAAATCACCAATGAGACACCAAGGGGTATCAATGACAGCATTTAAATGAATTAAGTGTCACCAAAAAGGATATTTTTGCCCGAGTTGAGTTGGAGCATAAATTCCAGAAACAACACTCAGTTTCCGAATATTTAAATCCATGACAAGCATATGAATGGCTCTATGTTCCTTGAGTAAAACATTTGCATGGATGTTGGTATTATTCCATAATATCCAAATACCACCCGAGGGATTTTGAGGGCTAACAAAGTCAAATTGTTCATAACCCAATGTAGAAATAAGTTTTCTTGTTGTTTGATCAAAAACCATAGTTTCAATCAAAAAGAGTAAATCAGGTTTATTGGCTTGGTTAATAACCCGAATCTCATCGCGAATTTGGTGCTTTGTTGCACCTTGAACATTCCATGCCATAGTTTTCATAATGAACACTTAACAAAGGAACAAAACATCGCTCCTACTTTTCAGCATTATACCCGTGTGGAATTGAAACACCATGACTAAAAAATGATCCGCATATAAAAGAGTTCGTACACATATGCCAAGCAAAACAACCCTCCAAAGGCGCGCACAGTTGATGCTGGGGTTCTTATCAGAGAAACGTTCAACAAAGACAAACATATAAGAAAAGACATGTCCCAAAGATGGGATGGTTATCATGGACAGTCTTCGCAAAACCCATGCCCGCACCCCTAATCTTCCAAAAAAGGTTCCTAGTCCCGATGCATATAGGTTCAGAAAAAACCTGCATTTGGCCAGCTGGAACACTATTTTTGGAACATGGGGAGTCTTAGAATTCAAAACTATGTAGGAAAAAGAACTAGGTTTCTTAGAACCATATCACTCGCCATAGAAGAACTTGACCAGTACCCATTTAAGGATAAGTCAAGCATCTAAAGATGCAGTCAGCCATTGCTTTTGCTTATCTTACCTTAATTGATGTATGGATTTAAACTAGCTATTAGTCGCTGCTTTTACTTACCTCAAGCATAATCAACTTAGCTAATAAAAAGAAAATAAGTAATTAAATCACTACATCCGTTTTTTATTTTTAATTTCTGATGATTTGATTATAAAAAAATGCCAATAATGATGCAAAAGTTAAGTGGAGTTCTCCCCCCCCCCCCCTTTTTGGGGATAGGAAAGGGAAGGGGAAGGATATGCCGGTCCGAAAATAGCCAAAATATTATATGTCTATATGTAAAATATTAATGTATTATACCTTTCTCAGCCTTCTGACTAAGTAAGAGCAATGTACAAAACGTTCCTGTATGATTTTTAAGTTTTAGTATTTTATATATAACCATCAAGTTTTCTAATAAACAATTATTTTGGATGAGATTGTCATAAAATGCCAAAACACTGAATAAAAGCTAAAAATTGAGTTATTCATAACAAGCTTAAGAAAAAGATTCAACCTCAATAAACAATCTATGACACTGTCTAATTGGATAATATTAGTTCATGACTTAATGAGAAACATCCCTACACAAGAACTACAATTTCAAAAGTCAAGACTTTCTATCTTCTTTTACAAAGAATTTTATATTCTACCTTAGCTATTTGTTTTTTTGCCAAAGGATTTTCAAGTGTTATGTGGCATTTGGTTGGAAGTAATACAATTAGTATGTAATGAAATCAACCACGTAATGCAATTTTCAATGTAATGGAATGAGATAATAACTACATTACAATTTTTGGTTACATAGTTTTTATAAATGTAAATAATACTTCATTTTACACATGGCATGAAGCACTTGCAATTCATTTGGCCTTTTATTTTGCTTACTTTAATTATTTGCATCTTTATTGACAATTATCATCCAATATATTATTATTATCATGATTATAATACTTCCCTTGGGAGAAACTTCACTGCATTTCCTCTAATCTACAATAATGTAATTATTGTTCAAGTTTAGCAAGTAGAGAGAGAAGAAGAAGATGATGATGATGACGACGATGATGAAGAGAGAGAGAGAGAGAGAGAGAAATAATGATATTTAAAACATACAAAATTACAGTTACAATAATATGATCATGGTCTAAGTTAGCGTTTATCTAATATTTATTTTTTTTTTTTGGTGTGAAAGAGGGGCTAGGCCCCTAGGAAAAAATATTATCCATTACGGACAAACCGTTGCCAGAAAACACCAGAAATATCTCAAAGAGGATGGACAAGATGGGGGTAGGGGGGCTACTGTACACCATAATAGGAGTTGATTGCCAAACGCCAATATTGGCCAGAAGATCAGCCGCCTTGTTGGATTCTCTATAGCAATGTTTGATCTTCATGTACCATTCCCTATTCAGTAAGAGAGATTGGCATTTTCGTATGACAAAACAGTGGGCCTGATTGGCTTTGCACGGTTCTTGAGTGAGTTTCAATGCCACTTTAGAGTCTATCTCTACTTCCAGATGACTCACCCCCATGTTCCAAGCTAATTGAAGTCCTTTTAGAAGGGCAAGGAGCTCAGCTTTGACAGAAGAACACCAACCTAGGTTGGCTGAGAAGCCATTAATCCAATTTCCACGATGGTCACGAAGGATATCACCTCCTCCTGCAGGGCCTGGATTGCCCTTAACTGCTTCGTCAATATTCAATTTCAACCATCCATCGGTGGGTGACTTCCAGTTAATAAGAATCTCCTTCTTGAAACCTATGGATACGAGGATACCTCCTTGTCCAGAGCCAAAGGCTTTAGTTGCTTCCAAACACTTAGCTCTAATAAAATCATAAGGTTTGTGAGGAGTGAAATCCATGTCTTCAAAGCATCTGGTGTTTCGCCATCTCCACAACCACCAAGCTGTTGTGGCGAACAGAGAAGGCCAAGTCTCATCTAAAGTGTTAGCATTCTTTAGGTTGGCCGACAACCATTCCCTCAAGGGCAAGGAGAAGAACAACGTTCTTTGAGAAACTGGGATGAACTTGTCCCAGACTGATTTTGCATGTTGGCAGTCCCGCATGATATGTAGACCATCTTCTACCATGTTTAAGCAGTTTTTGCATTTGGGGCTGTCAGCCAACCCTCTAGCAAAGCGATTAGCATTTGACATAAGCCTATCATGCGCCCCAAGCCACAAGAAGACACGAATTTTCTGAGGGACCAGGCATTTCCAAATAAGTTGCCAAAAGGGATCCTCATCTCCTTGATTAACAGGATGAATGAGATTCATTACAGACGTAATGGTGAACTTCCCATTTGGAGAACCATCCCAAACGAGCAGGTCTTCATTCTCTGTACCAGGTGAGACTTCAAAGCTAGCAATTTTTTTGAGTACTTCATTGGGAAGTAAGACAGAAAAGAGTTCCCATTTCCAGCCCCGACTAGGGTCCCAGAAATCCTCAACAGTATTGTTGGTCAAGTGTCCAGGTATAGATTGCTGCACAAGTTGGGAGAGGGGCGTGTGAGTTGCCCAGGTGTGGTGCCAAAATGAAGTATTCCTACCATTTCCGACTTCCATTCTAACTCCCTTTTTAATAAACTGGGCATTATCGAGTATTCCACGCCATGTATTTGAGACATTTTGTTTGTGTACAAACATGTCGGTGTCGCACCTATTATCACAATATTTGGCTCGTAACACTTTCAACCAGAGCTTGTCTTTTTCAGCTAGTAAGCGCCAGCCTAGTTTGGTGAGGATGCTAGCATTGGTATCTCTCATAGGCTTAAAACCGAGCCCACCCAACATTTTTGATTTTGTGATTCTGTCCCAAGAGACATTATACACCTTCCTGTTATTATCATTACCACCCCAGAGGAAGCGCCTGGCTTTTCTGTCCACCTCATCGCAGATAGAACGGGGAATCTTGGCCGTTTGCATTGCAAAAGTGGGGATTGCTGAGATTGTAGATTGAATGAGGGTTGCTCTACCCGCCATGGATAAGATGTTGGACTTCCACCCAGCTAACTTTTTATCAACTCGATCAGAAATCTCCTGGAAAGTTTGTTTTGTGACCCTTCCATGAATTGAAGGCATTCCAAGATAACGCCCTAAGTCATCAGTGACGGGCATATTCAATTCCTGGCTAATTTCCTGAGCAGTGCTTGCTTGAGTATTGTTGGAGAAGAAAACCATAGATTTCTGAGTACTCACCCTTTCTCCTGAGGCTGCGCAAAAAATATCAAGACATTGCTTAACAACCCTAGCTTGTTCCACTGTTGCTTCACCAAAAAGTAATAGGTCATCAGCAAAAAATAAACGAGAAAGGGGAGGGCCTCCTCGGCTTGCTGTAGCAGGTTTCCAAGACCCTCGGCTAATAGCATCTTCAATGATCTGGTTAAGACGCTCCATGCAAAGCACAAAGAGATACAGAGACAGTGGGTCCCCTTGTCTCACACCTCTGGACGGAGTAAATGCCTCAGTTTTTTCCCCATTCCACAAGACACTGAAGGATGAGCAATGTAGACAATTCATGATGATCTCAACAAGATTGAGAGGGAGTTTTAGGTCGAGGAGAGTTTCCCGAATAAAGGGCCATCGAAGGCGATCGTAGGCCTTCTCAAGATCAATTTTTAGAGCCATGAATCCGACCTTGCCTTTTTTACGTCTCATAGTATGAAGCATTTCTTGTGCAATAACAATGTTATCCGTTATTTGACGACCCGGTACAAAGCTAGCCTGTGTTGGAGCCACCACTTTATCAAGAATGGGTTTGATTCGATTGACAATCACTTTAGAGACTACTTTGCAAGCCACATTGCAAAGCCCTATGGGTCTTAGTTGAGAAACCATTTGTGGGTTTTCAACGTTGGGGATTAAGACTAGGAAAGTGTCATTAAACATCTCTGGAAAATCATGACCGCTCAGGACGGAGAGTGCAAGATGGATTAAGTTGTTTCCGGTAATTTCCCAGAAATGTTGGTAAAACAAAGCATGAAAGCCGTCAGGACCGGGAGCTTTGTGAGCTCCAATAGCGAACAAAGCCTTTTTTATTTCATTGCCAGTAAAAGGTTGTTCCAGATGGAGGAGATCAGTCTCACTGAGCCTAGGAAATCTGTTTCCAGGAAGCAGATAGTGGTGGTAGGAATCGTTGTCATCAGTATAGAGGTCGACAAAAAAATTCCGAACCATGGCTTTGACTTCGTCATTCCCTTCAACCCAATTGCCAAGAGGATCCTGCAGGGTATCAATACGGTTGAAACGACGTCTCATGATAGTGGACAAGTGGTAGAATCTAGTGTTGCGATCCCCATCTCTAATCCAATCCGCTCTTGATTTCTGAAACCAAAGCATGTCAATTTGATCCAACACCAGATCGAGGTCTTTACGAAGTTGACCATCTAACTTGACCACGAAGTTATTAGGGCCTTCTGAGAGTTTCCTTTGGATCCCGTCCAGTCTGGTCCAAATTTGATTTTTTCGCTTGAAGAGGTTGCCAAAGACATTGATGTTCCATTCATTAAAAGCTGACGCAAGGGATTGAAGTAATGGGTATAAGGGTACTTCCTCTCTCCAATTGGCTAGTAGATAGTCCGCGAACTTGTCATGGTAAAGCCATGCTGCCTGGAATTTAAAAGGCCTTTGAATATGAGTATGTGGACTGGCGCTGTGCAGATGGATCAGAAGCGGATGGTGATCAGATTGATTCTGGAGAAGATGTCTAACACTAGCTTCTGCAAAGTTTGATCTCCAGAGAGAGTTGCAGAGAGCTCTATCTAATCTAGCAAATTTTTTGGAGCTTATAGTGTTACCCGTAGACCAGGTGAAGCGAGGTCCCGAGAAACCCAAATCAATCAAACCGTTATTTTCAATCCAGTAGTTGAAAAGAGCACATCTTCTTGAGAGATTATTACTACAGTTGAGTCTTTCCTCCATGGATTTAGTGTCATTAAAATCACCAACCAACAACCAAGGTAATGAATTGGAGGAATTAAAAGTAGTCAGCGCAGTCCAAAGATTCTGTCTAGATACCTCATTGGGGCTGCCATATATTGTGGAAAAAATCCAAGGTGTTTCTCCTTGCCTAAGCACTTTCATGGTAATATGTTGACGGCTAGACTGAATAAGGTGGAGAGTAATATTGTTGCGCCAGAAAAACCAAATTCCTCCGCTGAAGCCTCTAGCTTCTTCCCGAAATTGCCCTTTGAAGCCAAGTAAGCCAATTTTGCGACACACTTCATCAGCATTTTGGCCACTGATTTTTGTTTCCAACAGACCAATAACACTAGGGTTGTATCTATTGATTAGCTCCTTTAGAGTGAGATGAAAGTCCTTGCTGGCAGCGCCTCTTACATTCCAAACCATGATGGAGGGGTTCGGAGTAGTACGATTTGTACGATTCATAAATAATGTATTGACGAGGAGAGGTACCAAAATGCAAAAGGCTATGTCGCCTCTTCGGATTTTTCCCCTTGAAGGGATGAGACATGGGGGCCTTGCATGTCTCTTTGGCCAGAGGACTCTTCAACAGCAAGTTCTGTGGTCTTAGAGTAAGTTGGTTGAACTATGGAGCCACCGAGAACATAATGACGTGAAGGAGGGCCACTTGTGTGGGGTGGGTCCCCAGAGTGAAAGGGGAAAAAGACATCAGGGATCCCTTGAGAGCAAGTTGGATTATTAATAAAACGCAATTGATTTGGAGGGCTGACAATGTGTGGAGGGACGTTGGATGGTCCAGTTGATGGCACATCACAGGACTTTTTCCTGAGGCTGGGACGGGCAAAAGGGGGGTGGTTCTCTTTCTGGGGTTGCATGGGGATGGCTTGAGATTGGGCTTTTGGGCGGGCTGTGGGGGTAGTAGAAGTGGCTTGTGTTTGTGCTTTGGGTTTGGGCCTGATTTGGGCGATGGGGGTTCGGATATTATTCTCTCCCAAAGGTACCCTGGCTATGTCTAGAGCTCCGACGCTGTGATCAATATTTTCCAAATTAACCAAAGCCTCAAGATTGGTAGGATTTAAATTAGGAGTAGTAGTAGGCACCTTATCTGCTGTACCATCTTCAAGCATGAGATCATTGTTTTCTGAAAAAAGCAATTCGCCTACCATAGTTTGTTCCTGAATTTCGGGGATTGGATTCTGTGCATTGGGAATTTGAAAGTCCTCAATCACATCTTCTGCTGTCATATTTTCAGCCAAAATACCAAAACGGGAGCAACTAGGATTTGGATTCTGCCTTTTTCAGTGCCCT